>BLXL01001324.1:0-12397 GCA_023170135.1 Acarapis woodi
ATTTTTTCACTTTGATACATATAAATGGCCCTCTAACTATTTTCTGATTGTAAATACACACACATTTTATATAAAGCATTGCTTATAGACCGACTTAGATAGATCATTTGGCGTGAATGGTCTTGATTAATCTAAAGATACACTTTGACTCCAGGCAGACACTTACTTATCTCAATTCATCGACACGTTTCTCACACTATATTGAAAATTTTCGAATTTTACAATGCAAAAAGTTTTTAGTTTATCAACAATAAATTTTATTACTGTCTCAAAAATTTACTAAATTTATTGGAGAAACACATTCAAAAAACGAAAATATCAGACAAATTACAATAGAATTTAGTATTCGAAAATACACTGTTATTTACATGTCTCTCCAGCCCATTAAATATCTTAACTGATAGTTTCATGGCAAAAATGCACACACAGAAAAACGCATTTAGTCAATCATTCATCATCCGCTTTAAAATTTGGATCTTTTCCTTCTGTACACTATATAGACAAAAAAAAGTATTACGAATTTCTATTATATTTCTCATGTTACAAATTTCTATTTACAATTCATATATTATAACGAATAGCGAAAAAAAGGTAAAGAAGTTTTAAATTTTGTCTAGATTTGCGAAATCCTAAACACGGTAAATTTATTAAGTTGACTTTTCTAATTGAATTTTGTCACATTTGTTTACTTTTTTTTTAAGTTTAATTTTTAATTAACAAAATATTTCAGAATGAACAAAAGAAAATAATAGAAAATCGAAAACAAAAAAAAATAAAAAAATAAAATAATTTGGAAACGATTTTCGCTTTTAGAGGTTTAAAAAAAAAAGAGAAAAAAAAATTTAAAATTTAAATTAATAAGAACACATGAAGGATTAGAATTTATAATAGATAGCCAGTTAGATTCTAAATCTTAACTGAAATAAATTAATTTATTTATCACTGTTTTTATACTTGCAAGGCATTCATGTAAGAAAGATTAAATGCTTCTTCAAAAAAAAAAACACTAGAAGCTAAGTGCAGTTTGAATGATAAGAACTTTTTCTTTTCACAAGCATTTATTTGTTCCTAGGCCAGATTTTAGTTAATTTTAAATTCAATTTCGTTTGGATGGTAAATTTTGGTTATTCAAACTATTACACTTTAGAAATGATTAGGCACAGCCCTCTACTTAGCTCTTGAGATGAACAAAAATGTAAAGAAAATTTTAGTTTCTAAATCTCTGAATAAATCCTGAAGAATAAAGAAAAATTCTTGTAAAATTTTAAAATCTCCACACATTTGTGAATGCTGAAAATATTCATTTTTTGAAAGTTTAAATATCTTAAAATAACTTCCTACAAATGATTATCTAAGCCATTCTAAGGAATCTGTTGTGCATATGCGACAAATATTACTTTGCTATTTGGCGAAAAATGATTAGCATTTGTTACTGAGTCGTTTTTCTCACTTAAGTCTCTCTAGAATTCAAATGAGACATTGAGATATTTCTAACTATTGCCAATATAGTTAGTTATTTTCGTAAAATGCTAGAGATTTTATAAACTAAAAGATAAATTTTGGCAAAAAGAATGCAATTTTATAACAAAAAAAAAAAATCTCAAACATCTAAAGAACGGACTGATTTAGATCTCAGAGATATAAAATTTTTAATTTCGATTGTTCAATGTGTGCTCAGTAAATAAAATTATCATTCGAGTTTATAAATTTGGCATCGTGATCATAGATTTCTTTTCAGACAACATCAAATTGTAGTTTATACACTATATAATATAGTTTATGTGGTTACTAAACGATCACGGTCGTCTACACAACACTACCGGATGTTTCTATTTTTAGATAATAGTCATCTTCTTTTTCTTTTCTTTAATTTCTAATATCAACTTGCAAAAATTAGACTACCACTCAAAATTTTATTTTATGAAACATTTCTCTTGCATCCTACAACTTTATGTATAGATAAAACATAAAACACTCATCGAGCATATATCAGAATTACTTAGACTTTGATCAAAATTTTGTATAAAAATAAAAATGCTTATTGTTTTATGCACACATACGCAGTATATCTGCATATAAAATATGTTATTATTTGAATTTGCTCTGCGGCACTCACAAGGTATTGCTGTTGAATGTTCTGCAATTGGCATTTTCCGGTAATAACTCTATCTTTTCAATCTTTGATGTTTAGATATTCTAGGTAAAATATATATTTATCTGTTTTCATGTGTGTGTTATTATGCTAATATAAATAAAAAAAAACTATGTTCTAATCATAATTCAAAGAATACTTAATCATATATAGTTAATCTAAGTATTTGTATTTTAATATTTAAAAAATAAATATATATTTAAATATTTTTTAGTCTGACATTCTAGTGTCCAAATTACTCCATTCACACTCAAATTTCGCTTTTTTAATGCTCAGTAAATTTTGAACTTTGAATGCGATAAAAGAAATTTTCAGTTTTGGTTACGATTTTTTTTTTTTCATTTTGCCGGAAATACGAAACAAATCGCTTCAGCTTGAAATAAATTTTTAATTTTTCGCATATTATGGCAAAGAAACACCTATAGGTAATCAGAGATATTTTTATTTTATCATCTCAAGCATCTTAAAAAGAATAATTTTATTCAAAAAAAGAGTGTAAATTGTATTATCATTCTTAACAGAACTGTGTGTCGAAATAATAGACAATTAGCATACATTGTTTTCATTGCAAATTTCGAAAACCCTTAGTTTTCTTTGTTTTCTCTAAAATTCAAAAGAAAATAAATGTGTTCTTTTAGTTTTTTAATAATTTTCTTTTTCTCTTTTTGATTAATAATAATTTTTTTCAGATATTTCAAATAAGTTTGAGGCGTCAGTGAAACATCAACTAGATTTTTTTTTTAAATATTTGTCTTTATTGCAGTCTTTTCAAAATTGATTTAGAGAAAAATATTACCAAATTAATAATTCTTGAGGAAGGGTTTAAAAACTTTTGTTACCAAAAAAAAGAATTTCATCATATTTTGAAGATTCTTTTTTTGCAAATCGTTCCATAGGATATAAAAGCAAGTTTTTAATTGAAAAACAAAAAATTATTTTGGTATGATTGAAATTAACAATCTTATTTTGAGTCATTAAAATAAATTCGACTTTTTCACGAACTTTATCAATATCAAAATAGTATAATCCATGATACCATGATCTTAATCTGCATTTATTGATCGTTAAATGATCTGATTTCTAAATTATAATTTCTTAAATTACCTATTTCTTTTGAATGAGAATTTTGACAAGTGAAAGTTTAATCATTCACGCATGTAAAATTATATTTTATATATAATATCGACAAAGATAAAGACATCGATGCAATTTTCGAATATTATTACTAAAAAAAAATATTTTTCTTTGTTTTTTTAAAATGAATTTTTAACTATCGTTATTTTTTTTAAGAAAATTTGAAAAAAAAAATTTTTCGAATGAAGCAATTGATGCGTATAAAGATGTTTACTGTATATTTTATAAATTAATTCTCAAATATTCAAATTTATTAGTCTGAAAATATGCAATCTATAAACTCGTGTAAGAAAGATAGCAAATATTTTAATATAAAATGTAAAAATCAACAGATTCTGATTAAAAATGTTAATCCATATTATTCGATTAATATTTTGTTTTAAAATTTATAATCCTTTCATCTAATTTAGTGCTATGAGAATTTTACTTTCCAAAAATCGCCAGAATTGGGTAGTTGATGAAAAGAAGGAAGATGGATATACAGGTAATACTCTTTTAATGACAATATTACTCTCAAATATTAATATTCAAAGACGAAAAAAGAATTGATGAATTAATTGTAAAATAATAGAATAATTTAAGCATTTTTACATTTTAAATTATAATTCAATTTAGCATTACATTTGGCTTGCCTTAACAATCATATTGAAGTCACGCAATTGTTGATTAAAGCACAAGCTAAACTTGATGTACAAAATATCAATTTGCAGACACCTTTACATCTCGCTGTTGAACGTCAGCACATACAAATAGTTAGAGTAAGTTTCAGATCAATTTTAATTTTATCGATTTATTATATAATAAAATTCAAATTATTCTAAATAGCTTCTAATACGCAATGGAGCAAATTTAAATATATGCGATAAAGATGGTGATACTGCATTGCATGAAGCTTGTCGTAATCATACACTTAGCCAAATCAAGCAACTTAAGCAACACGTTGATGATTTCGATAAGCTATTAATCGGATTAAATGGGCAAGATCAAGAGAATAAAGGTTCATCTTCTATTGCGTGTTTTCTTGTTCAAAATGGAGCTGATCTTAAAATTAAAAATAAAAAAGGTCGAATCCCTCTAGATTTATGTCCGGATCCCAACTTATGTAAACAACTAAGCAAACTGTATGAGGAGCGAATCAGGTTAGATTTCTCTACTTCCCCTATGTAATTTTTTTTTCTTTTAAAATTGGTCTCATTAAATGCTATAAATACGATAAATTTTTCTAAAGGCATCAACTAAACGATTTTTTCATAAAATCTTTTTCTTTTTCCTAAATATCGAATATTTAAAGGATAAATATCTTATTTCGTTTAAGTTAATGCTTTTATTTCTATCAAAAGTACAAAATGGTTGATATAATGAATTTTTTTTTCATGGAAAAAACAAAAGATAAACTAATTTTGCAGATAATAGACAAATTAAAAATCTTATTAGCTGATTAATAAAATTAAAAAATAAAAGATAAAATGAGACAAAAAAACTATGCTTGAATTTCACCTTAAACGTATTAGTTTTTTATGCTAAGAATATCGACAAAAAATTTTTTTTTTAGAATTTGATAAATGTCAATAAGAAAAGAGTTAATTTTTTAATTTTTGCAACTATATAATTAATTAAAAAATTGTTTCAAACACTTAATTTCCTGTTCCTATCACAGAATAATGAGCAATCCGGCCAGACTAGATAGTTTGACAGAATCACCGACTTCTCGTTCGCCAAGCAATTCGTTTGTATTTAGCCCACCTACAGTTCTCGAGAATGAAGATGGTCTTTACGAGTGTATTGTATGCAGCGATAAACCAAGAGATACTTTATTCAGTCCGTGTGATCACATTGCGACATGTTCTGGTTGTGCGTTACGCGTTCGGAAGTGCCTTTTATGCAAAGAAATGGTACAAAGTAGAATCAAAGTAAGTATTTTGAAAATTAAACTTTTCATTAATTTTTTAATGTACTTATTAAAAGACTTGTGAAGCAAAAATTTGCCTATCAAAACTGGTTGCTAATAATAGACAACAAAATTTCGTTTTGATTCTGTAAAATTTCTACTGCTTCAAATGAAAAAAAAAATGTTTATGTTTACTTATGTGCATATCGTGCAAGCAAATAAGTTTTTTTTTTTTTTTAATGGGGGTTTAAATTAAAAAATGAAAATAAGTTAATCGATTTCTTGCTTCTTGTTTGTTGCATTGAATTGAGAGATTTACCGTATCAAAGAAAGAAAAGAAATTGGCAGCTTTTGATTAAGTTTTGAATGAAAATATTTTTGCCCTTATATTTTCATCGTTTTTATCTATTTTAGATGATGCATTACTTTGTTTTTTATTTTGTTTGAACATCGATTTTACATCTATTATGTGTTTTGTTTTGTATAAGACGTAAGTTATTTAATGGATATGTTCAAAGCATCTTCTCACCTTAAATCCATGATGTATATTATGATATAATTTTCACAATTCTTTAATAAGCTTTCCTTTTTTTTTTGTAAGAAAAATTAAATATATTTTTTGAATTGAAACGGAAAAGATTCTAAAAACCGATCATCAATTTTTCTTAAAGATATGCTCATTGAAAAAGATTATTTTCCATTTGCTGAATTCTGAAAACTAAGTTCACAGCATCTAATTTTTATTTTATTTATCGTTCCGCTAAATATTTTTCTTAAAACAAAGATTTTCTCGATTTAAACATTGTCAAACTCTTAAAGGAATCGACTCGAACAAAAAAAAAACAGTAAATGAAAAAGCGTATTGTAAGATATCAATTTTTTTTGCAACTATTTTGGTGTATCACTATTTTGGTGCTCTTTTTTCGATGCATATTGTTTCAATATGGTCATGTAATACATGCTTGAATGCCATCAAATATGCCTTTGTTATATATATTGGCCTTTCATTATATTTTTTTATATTTTATTTCTTTTTGCCTTTATTCAAACTTATACTTTTAATATAAATGAGGAAAGAAATTTTAGATGATCTTATCTATATTTTATTTTTACAATGTATATATATAAAAAAAATCATAATCGGTTGAAAATCATTTTTTATATGATTCTCTTATTTCACTTCATATTAGCAGTTCTGAATAATTAGACATTTAATTGCACGAAATCGAATGCTTTGTTATTTGTGTATTTGATTTTATGTACCAAAAATCGAACTACTCTTTTACGATGTTTTATTTATTATCGATCTTCGATATCACAGTTTTATATTAGGTATCACACTCATATATGAAAAAATATAAATCATACAAAGTAAAAGGTATTATTGGCCGTAAAGATAAAACTAGGCAAAATTTTAATTTATGGACAATCCATGAACTGGAGAGTTAATTTAATTTTAAAAAAACCTCTCCTGTTTTTCGATTGATAAAGAAAATTTACATTCGAACTAGTTTTATCACCTTAAATTTTGTACTTTGTGATATATATATATATGTATATATTATATTTTGATTTATATCATATAGTTCGTCTTTAATTTCGTAAACCAATTTATGCAAAGATTTTCATATGATTTTAATTTTTAATACTTGCATAAGAGTATAAAACCTTCAAATTACAGTGGTCCACTGGCACTCATGAACGATTTTGAATGAAAAAATCATTTGCTCACTCTTTTATGTATTGCTTAATGACCATTTAACGATTTCTCAACTATAATCGATATTTTAAAATGCTTCCTTCAGATGCTTCAATTCAATTAATTGAATTATTTGACTCATATTTCTTTACAACTAGAAATTGTTTCCATCAAAACCAAACTTACGTTCAATTATTATAATCACAAAAGTAACTAGAACTCATACTATGTTGAAATTTAGCGAAAATAAAAATGTTAAAAAAAAACTGAAAACGACTAAATTAAATTTAAGTTGACGCTGTAATTGCAGATCTACTGATCGTCCATATATCACTTGTCAGTCAAGGAATTTCTCTTTAAATTTTTAGTTTCATTATTCTGATCAATGACCTCAATATACAAAATTCAATTGCGTAACGATGACAAGCAAGATATAAAAACTCAAATCTGTGTTACAAAGGGTTTGAATATCTTTTTTTTAAACAGATCATATTGATTAGCATAATGACGGTCAATCACACTTTTTATTTGGTTTTATAGGTTAACCTCTTTTAATCTCAAGGACATATTATTTAGTTAGTGTCTAGTCAAGTGACAAAATTAAATATAAAAATTAAATATAAACTATTTGAATGTGTGTACACATTTGCATACTCCAAAAAAAAAAAAAAAAATACTGCGATAATATGACCAAGTTTGTCTTTTTTTTGCAAACTTATTTTATTCTGAAATCAAAAATTATCCTTTTTTCGCATCACTTTACGTATGCGAAATGATTGTTAACGATAATTACGCTGGCATGTTTGCATAGCCGAAACGGAAGCCTATAAGTTTATAAATTTTATGAAATACTATTTTAAATACTCTTTGGAATAATATAGTTTTTATAAATATCTTTGTCTTTACTACTTAATGTAAGTCTTGCTTAAGCTAAAATATATCTAAAATCAGAAAAGATAATATAGTTAGTAAAATTTTCTAAATAAACTTTTGTGATTTGTTGGAACATTGTATAGATAGTCCACAAGCTTATTTTTCGTTTCACTTTACAATTAAGCTAACTGGCTTTAAGTGGATTTTATTTTATTGTTTTGATGGTTCAAGATTTCGCTTTCTAATAAAATTTTAAGAGCGACAGCGAAAATTATTTTAGCTTCATTTTGTAGTTTTCAGTTAATCTAAAAATTGATAAGGGGCCAAATCTAGATTTTGACATAAAAAAAATTGTGGCCTAATAATTTAGTTTATTCTCAAATCTTTTCTCTTAGACTGCGATGACTAAAATTCAAAATTAGATTAATGATTCTCATGTATCACTGATTTATTTATTTCTCTCTTTCATGAAAGAAATCAGACGAAAACCTGCTGCCTAAAGAAAATTTTTTTTCTCAAGATACCATTTTCTAATTTTTTCTAGTTCATTCGTTGTTATTATTTTTTATCACAACAGTGTCACTATTCAATTAATAAACACTACAGTCATCATGAATAATTTATTGTAACATAAAATAATTATTGTACTTTTTTTAATTTTTTAACACTCTTTACTTTGATCACGCGATTTGAGCACTTTTTAATTCAATGTAGTTAATTGAAACTTATTTTGAAAAATTGTGTACATTCAATTATTTTTTATGTTTTTTTCCTACTTCCGGTCATATGGTCGATTGATGTTTATTATTAAGTTTTATGAATTATATAACAAAAATGTATATAAGTCAATAATCTCAAATCCAGAAATACGTTACATAAAATTAAAACAAATGATTCACAAATTTCTTTCAAACTCTTGTTCTTCAAATCTAAATGTATTTTTTAAGAGTAGACATTTTTGTGAATTTTTATTCATTAGATTTAATTGATTAATATTTTATCTTTAGATTCGATTTTTTTGCAAGTTGCCTTGAAATATGATGAGATTATATTTTTCAAATTTATTGATAAAAAAATTTTTGATAGCTTCACACTTTGACTGATGATAATAATATAGTTTAGCTGTTGTAATTCACTACATAAATTTTCCCTATCATTCTTCCTTAGATATTATTTAGTAATATTAATAAAAATACTGTTTCCATGTTTATATAAAAATCGATTTGTGACACCTAAAATTTAAAGTCTGCTGGTATTTTGAAATTTTTTCTAATTCTTTTTATACATAATAAATTCTGTTATGAGTAATAGATTTGGACTTTTTTCTAAATTAAATAGTTATCAAATGAAAAATTAGTTCGTAGATGCAATTTATTAAGTCTCAATAATACATATATGATTACATTAATTTTAGTTTGACTCAAAAAAAAGATTCTTTAAGTTGAGAGCTTGAGCTTTTCAATTTAGAGCGCTGAAGGAAAATTTTTTTATTTTAAAAAGTATCAATAAAACAAAGGATTATAGTTTCAAATATTATGAGCACATAGATTATGCATAAGCAATATTGTAACATAAAATCTTCATTAGAATCACTTATAAAAAAAATTTTGTTTGTCACTTGGTACTTACCAAAAAAAATTTACAAGCTATCAAGTTCCTTTCATTTATCTTTTTTTCACAAATTTTTACGTGCTTTGCAATACTAGTATAATGATAAAAAATTTTAATAAGCTATTGCTTATTTTGATTGCTTTTTTTTAAAAAAAAAAATTCTATTAATATTTATTGTAAATTACATTGGTGTAATAATTTGAAAAAGCAACTTTTAGTTCAGCAGTGTATATTATATTTTCAAAAATAATACGCAATATTTTTCACATTGCATTTTTAATAAAAAACATTCTCACTAATTGTTAACCAATTCTACTCTCTGATCTAATAAAATGCATATTAGCCACAAGTTATAAAACGGTATCTTGCATATATTTGCAATTCAAAGAATTTTTTCAAATCATGTTTACTCCAATTTATTTTTTTTGAATCTAATTTCAGTTAAAATTTAAATATTGTCAATTTATGGCAAATATTAAATAAAATATTTAAAATTTTAAATACTTTATTTATATCACGTTTTTTTTTAAATTCTTTTTGATTTATTTTCTCCCATAAAATAAATCAAAATTAATAATCGAATTCAACTTAAAACTTAGTTTTAAAATAATAGTTCTTGTTTACTATTGTAAAAAAATGGAAATAACTTTTGAAGAATGAATTTTCAAATTTGCTTGATTAGTTTTCATCAATTCAATATAATAATCAAAGCAAATTAGCATATACAGCTACTTTTCTCCTTGTATTTTTTAGCTTTTTTTGTTTTTTTTATTAAAATTTACTTACATATTTCAAAACATTCATTTATTGAATTTTAAATAATCTGGTAGTTTATTTATTTATAGGTTATGATAATTCATCATTTAATATTAAACGTAATAAACGTAAAATATTTCTGGTCACTTTGTCTTTAAATATTAATAAATTCTTATTCCATGCTTGTTTTACCAAAATTTTCATTATGTCATTGTTTTCTAAAACTAGCTCGCTTTAAATTTTATTTCCGATTTCTTAAAACTGGCAAAATGTTAGCACGTTTAAAAATGCAAATATGTTGTATTTAATACTCTTTTTTACCTAATAATGATCGATTTCAAATAAGTTTTGAAACATGTTTTAACTAACAAATATTTATCTTTAACTGTTTCTTATATAACCAAAAATTTTCATTAACAAGGGCAATTTTTGAGATGTTTTTGTTCAAAAATTTTCAATTATAAATAAGGAAAAATAATTCGGAATATCTATAAATTAATTTTTTTCAAATGGCAAATTTAATAAAATTGTTTGATAAGAAAGTCATCGCAGTTGTTACGTGTCATTCCATTGTATATGGGCCAATTTTTCTTAATTGAATTTATGTTGTTCATCGAAGATTGTTACAATATCTTTCACAATTACGTTTCACTTATTTTAATATACTCTATACGAAATATTTGAGCTTGAATAAAATCAAATGAGCTAAATTCAGAATTTTAAAATTATTGTGCTTAATGTTCATTAATTTAATTTATGCGTGAATCTTATTAATAATATACATATGATATACACTAAATATTTCATCGTTCGACGTCTAGCAATAAATCTAAAAATTTCTAAAAATTTTGAATCGTCTTTTCAGTATTATCCTTTATATATTGTAAAATTTATTTTTTAAATTCATTTTTACATCATTTTTCTGTATCATTTTTGTTAATTATTTATTTTGCGTTGATCAAAAGTTATAATTTAGCTAAATAATTTTTTCAATTACTGTTTATCCACATACATAACTCAAAGACTTTCAATTTTCTTTTTTTAGATTGAAGAATGTCAAGTTTGTTCTAAAAAGGCAAGCGTCCTCTTCAAGCCTTGTGGCCACATGTGTGCTTGTGATGGTAAGTATCCGAGCTTAAAGAATCATTAAATTTTTTGCTATTTTTTTTAGCCTAAGATTTTCAGATTTTATTGTCCAGAACCAATTCATTTACTTTTTCTAAATAATATTTGCTGTTATTTTTTTTATATCTCAAATTCTATACTTCAAGTATAGTTTTTTTAACTAATAAACTTGAGCCTTTTTGAATGTTTCTTGAGAAGTTTTTTCTATTTAGTTATGCTTCCAGATTTTAAGAATTTTTATTTGATTGAGTTTTTTTTACCGAAGAAAATTTGAAAACTGACCTTAGAGAGTATGTCATGAAAAAAAAAACTCTGCACTTTTAAATATTCAAATTTAATGTTTGATTATTTTCATTGATTTTTCATAGGATGTGCGACTCTAATGAAAAAATGTGTTCAATGTCGTACCACGATCGAGAAAACTATTTCATTTGATGTATGCTGTGGTAAAAGACTAAGTAAGTATAAATAATATTTATTTTAATTTGGGATTGATGTGCACATATTCAATATTTTTATATTTACGTAACCTTTAGATAGATATGACAAACTTACATTTATTTTAATTACTAAATACAGATATGTGTTACTAAACAATACTTTATTAAAAATATTTCTAATAATTTGATATGTATTATTTTTCTTTCAATGTAAAAAATGATATTTTTAAGATTCCCGAGCAGTATATCTATTTATTAAATTATAAAAACTAATCTCTATAAGTACGTCCTTGAAAAGAATATCTTACATGAAAGTAAAGAACCATTTAGCAACAAAAAATATTAAAACAAAATGAACTTCTAAATTGAATATGTTTTTTAAGCTTTTAATTAGAGTCGATTAAACTTTTACAGGAAGATTTCATTCACAAAAAATTATATGCACAATAAAAATGTGTTAGATGTAAAAAATTTTTTTTTAGCGAATGTTGTGTACATTTCGAACACTGACTTTGTTTTTTTCCAAAAATTTATCGTATCAATAATATTTTGTTCATATAAGTTGATGATAAAGGTGTCGTTTTTTAATGATTGATGTAACTATTGTTTTATTAGACTTTGTTCCAATAAATTTATTTTTCACGTTACCCTTTTTGTGTACACGAAATAACATTGAAAAAAAAAATTTGCTACTACATGTGTAAATGATTTAGTATGTT
>BLXL01001327.1:0-17944 GCA_023170135.1 Acarapis woodi
TTCACATAATATATAATTCGAAAACGTATTAAAAAAAATATTTGTTCAAATGTATAACAATGTAAAAAAATTTGCATCTTGGTCTTTTAGTCTAAAAAAATAGTTTATCATAGATGATTCAAAAGCAGAAACCTTTGTAAATATAAATTTTTTTCAAATTGATCTGTGAATGTCGAATAAAAAAGCGAGTTGATAATGGTTTTGAGATAGAATCTAATCTGAAAAACTTTGATAATCCTTTTTATGAGGTACCAATAAAAAAAAAATCAAATTACGGTTTATTTTCTAAATTAAGGTTTTGTCATGTTACATTGAATCGATAAATAATTATTCTTAACTAAATATTGTTGCCTAAATATTATAAGAAATAATTCTAATATATTTCAATAATTTATCTTTTTATTTATTTATTCATTCATTTTTATGGTCAAGCAAAGATATTTGTTTTCGAAATTTTTAGTTTATATTGCAATATATTTGATCTTTGATATTAGCTCAAAAGAGATGCTAACTTTTCTTCTAAATTTTATAGCTATTTTACCAGTCTATGAAATTAAAAATGCAACTTTGATATAAAATTACGAATGATTTATAGAATAAATTGAACAAAAATTAAATAAAAAAAAAATTTGAAAATTAAATTTTACAGGTTTTCTATTCAAATCGGTGGTAATACATGCAGCAATATTTAAAAAATAAAAGCGATTTGAAGTGAATATTTATCACACTAAATAAACTATTTTTTTAGACTAAAAGACCAATTCAGTTCTGAATCAATGATGCGTAATAATGAGCTATTTTGATAATTTAGCTTTCAAATGGTCAAATATATATCTAAATAAATCTAAATACTTTAGAAAAAGTAAAAATATTATTACTATTAATAATTCACTTCTCTGAATTTAAGTATCAGATAAACTAAGGCTCAGAGGAATCAAATAATAAAAAAAGTGAAAAATAAATTTAAAATTCAAAGATGAAAAGTAAAATTATAATAAACTTCTAAAATTGACTTAAGTTATTTTTGAAAAATTTTTTAATTTTCGATCAAGTAATTTGTCATTTTGAAAGTTTTAAGATTTTCGAAATTTCAAAAACTGTGGTTTAAATTTTCTTATTAAATAATTCAATTATGATAACTGGTGTGGATTTTTTAATAAAGATTAAAAAATGAAACAGATAATGATCGTACGAATAAAAATAAAATACTAATAAACTATAAAAATATTTCCAACAAATTATTTAGTAAAGAAAAGTGATTTTTAATTTTTATTCTAATCACTTTTGAGAGACATTTTCGTAATTATAAAAATGAGATTAATATATCAATCATTAATCACAACGAATAGTTTGCCTGAATGTTGGTTTGTATTCAAGCACATTAAACTTAAGAAAGACCCATTTATTAGAAAAATCTAATTTGTTTAACCCACTATTTGTAAACCACACTATAAGAAGCCAGAATTATAATCAAAACAAGAATTCTATTAGTAGTAGTATTAAAAGATTCATGTATAATCTATAAAAACGGGTAACGAAGCGTTACACTTAGGTATTTTGAAATAAAACATCTTTCACTTTTTTTTTAAAAAACTTTGAATTTAATATATAAAAAACTATTTCATGGTTCCACATCCAATCGAAAGAAGTCAAGAAATTTTGACACACAGGTAGCTTTCAAATTTTTCATTAAATTTATTTGATAATTATTTTTTTTATTATTCAAAACAAATTACCCATCTCCAAATTTTTCAACTTAGAATCCGCTTTATTATTAAATTTTAAGATTTCAAAGTGTAAAATTTTTTTTACTTATACTAAAAGTTTAGTTTGTTTGAAAAAAATTTTCATTTAAACACTTTTGATTTGAAATTGTGGAATAAAATTTAAAATATTTTGTTACCGTAAAAATTCTAAAAATTTTATTTCATTTTCAAGTTTTTGCTATTACTTCTAATATACAGATCGATACAGTTTGATATCATGAAGTTCGAATACTTTGACATCTGAAAAATATTTCATTGTAAATATTAAAAAATTAATAGATTTAAAGATGATTTATTTTTTAAATTTAATACAAAATAATTACGTAACACATTCGGAATGCTCTGAGAAAAGAGTTTACTAGTTTTGAGACTAAAAAAGAAAAAATAGAATAATCATTTGCCATAAATAAAAAAAAAAAAAAAGAAAAAAGCAGAATCAAAGAAAATCTTAATGGCTTGAAATTTAAAAGGCAAATTTAGTTTTTGCAAAAAGGGTTTTTTTTTTTGAATTTCAAAGCTTTAATTTCTATAAGGCCGAAAAGGTGCAAATCATTTTTTTTTAATTTGCAATGTTGTTTTTGTCGCCAGGGAAATCAAGTGAATTGTTTAAAATAAATATTATCTGAAAAAAAATAAATGTGCAGAGTAAAAGCATAAATAAAATGTGAGAACTCAAGAAAAGTCTCAACGATTTTATGTAGATGTATTAAAAGTTGGTCAATATTCATTTTCTGTCTCGAAAAACTTTCAGCCATCTTTTTAATATAAAAAAATTTTGTAAATGCTAATCAAAAGTGGGTTTAATTTTATGGATGTTTAGACCTATTTGAAAATAGTCAGGTTTCAAATTCAAGAACTTTAAATTCAATATATAATAAAATTTTTGCATTTTACATATTTTGATTCAGGTAAAAATTTACATCGTATCTAGTCGTTAAAGGTGCTTTTTCTCATTGAAAAGAAAATTTATTAATTATGTAAAAAATTCACGATTATCAAAGGAAAAATTATTAATTTCAAAAAAAAACTAAACTTTTTTTTTTCTTTTTTTCGTATCGAATCAAGGATTCATAATAAAATAAAAACTCAAGCTTAAAATAGAAAATTAAAAAAAAGATAAATAAACAATAATTTGAATGAAAAGAATTTCGTTTTTTTCTCATGAATTCATTATTAATTTTTCATTAGAAGATTCAACCTAAAAAATTAAAGAAAATTTCAATTATTTGAATTTCACTTTCAAATTTTCAAAAATTAGCCCATTTATTGAATCAGTCATCAGAGAACTATTGATTAATTAAATTGATGACATTGATGGCATTTTTATTTTTTTTTAACCTTAGTATTTGAAACTTAAACTTATTTTGTCATATAATAATATGACCAAAATTTTGAAGATAAATTTGTCGAATTTCAATTGTGGACATTCTAATTTTGATCCTATCTAACTACCATACATTATTTGGATATTCAATGTGTTCTCTTTATCATCCATTTTTAATGAAATATAACAGTTAATCATTATGATTTGGACAACTCAAATGATATTTTCAATAATAGA
Source organism: Acarapis woodi (assembly GCA_023170135.1). Taxonomy (NCBI): domain Eukaryota; kingdom Metazoa; phylum Arthropoda; class Arachnida; order Trombidiformes; family Tarsonemidae; genus Acarapis; species Acarapis woodi. Next base: position 3,328 of record BLXL01001327.1, read on the forward strand.
ATTCATCTGTTTGTATTATATCGCCAACCTCAATGCGATCTAAAATCTTTCCTGAAAGAGACTTCATATTTAAACAAATCGTGAGACTGAATCATAGTTAAAAATATTTTATTTCGAATTATATAAATTTATGTGCGATTAATTCAAAGATATTTTATGCAGAAACTAATCAAAATTTTTATTTTTTTTTTTTTTACAACTTGATTTGTCCCATAAATAAAATCAAAATCGATTTTTTTTAGATATTGCGTACAAAGATATTCAAAAATTTTTTCGCCACTAAATCAGCGTTTATATATTTATAGAAAAAATTTTATTATGAGATGAAAAAAAATTCAGAATAAATAAAAAATATGACTGGTTTGAAAAAAATAACGAAAAAGTTAATTTTTATCATTATTATGAAAAAAAATAACGAAAAAAATTATCATTTCGGTTAAAGAGAATTTTAAAACAATAAATTACTTTGAGCAATATTCGAAATAAAATTTATCATTTATATTTAATGGCTAACTTAAACATTGTGCAGATAGGTTTTATAAAAATAAAACTCTCTCTCTTTATATTTCACCCTCTAAATATGTTTAATCATATTGAAATCTTTTTAAGGATGGCTCTTGTTATTTTTAAAATAAAAAACATTTAACGAAACCTTGAAAAATTATCTTTTATTTTTATCATAGAATTTAGACCTATTATCCTTGAAAAATTAAATAAAAATATGCCTTTTTTACAGAGACAAATTTCCAAATAAATTTATTCTTAGAATAAGGAGAATGAATAATTTAGACTGAAACGAATTTGATTTTCAGTCAAAATTTTTTAATGTACTTAAAACGCTACTAATTTTATTTGCTCAATTTTTTGTTGACAATTCGAAATTTTTGTTTTTCTTTGATTATTATGAATGATCTGTTGGTCATATTCAAAAAATTGCTTTATTAAAAATTTTTTGAAATTTTTTTCGGAACAAAAGCTAGATTTATAAATAATTGGATCAAGTAAAATTTCTTTGATCAAAATAAAAAATTTGACCAAAAATATGTTTTCTTGAGAATTTTTTCAAAAAAATTTACAAAGTTTTTTGGAATGAGATCATCATTAAAAATTTTACAATACGAAATGGTCGTTACTAATATTTTTAAATCTATTGAATTCAAATTTTTTAGTTTTATTATTCCACCAGAATCAAATAAATAGGAGAAAATTTATAAAATAAAAACATTTGTATTTTTACGGTTTTTTTATTAACATTTTAGATTTACTCGTTAAAGCGTTGGAGCGAAAAAAAATTTGAGCATTTTTTTTCAGTTATAAATTAGTCGATATAATAATTAATATAAATTCTATCTGGCAAGCTTCATGAAATTTGGCGAAATCTTTGTAGGTGTTTAATCTAACTTAAAAATTAAGAAATTAAACAAACATTATCAAAATTATTAGAGTGACAAATAAGTAAAAGTTGACATTCAAATGCTTTTAACTTAAGTAAATTTTTTTTTTCATTATGAATACAAAAAATGTATTTATAATTTACGTGAAAAATTCAAGCTACCGAATGCAAAATGAATTAAGTACAAAGATTCGGATAAATAAGTTTTTACCCCTGTTTTCATGAAATCGATTTTTTTTTTTACATTATTAGTGTAACAAAATCTTTAGATTAAGAAACTTTATCAATATAATATTTCCAATTTTTTTAACTTAAATATAATATATCAAGTTTCTAAAAAGCAAATTAATGAAATGATAATTGAAATTTTTTATATTTACTTTATTTTTTTTCTTTTTTTGCATTATAAATAAAAATGATACATATAAAATATATATATTGATAATCTTTAAATTAATTTTTTAATATTTAATATTATTATTTTTCACTGATATCTGGATTGGCTAATTTTCACCCTTAATCAACTAAAAATCTGAACCAAGAAACAAATACACCATATTTTTCTGATTTGATGAAATTTCGATCGTTTGATCTTGTCAATTTATAAAATTAGAACTCAATTAAATATATTAAAAAACGAACATAAAAGGTGAGTTGGCTATAAAAAAAGTTTTGTTTCGTAATTTACAAATTTTATCTTTGAATGAATCGATGATTCTTACCAAATTGTCAGTCATTTACACTGAGATTTTTTGTGGTTTTTGATAAAATTCACATCATTCATATTTGATTTTTTAAGTAATTCATCAATTTTTTTTTTATCAATATTTTCTTCGAAAATTGGTGAATTTTTAAATTTGTAAAAAAGTCACATGAATCGTGTTCAAGAAATAAAATATTGAGAAAAATAATAAAATAAAAATTTATAAATTCAAAAAAAAATAAAATTTCAACTTTAATAAGTTCAAATTTAATAAAATAAAAATTATTTTACACAATATATGGACATAAAAAATCAAAATTCTAGATCATTGCTTTGAGGTCCAAAGCAAATTTGTTCACCTATTTATTTTAATAAAAAATGAGGTGTGGTTAAAGAGTATATTAAAATACATTTAATAAATTTATAATAACAGCATGTAAGTGTAAAAATTTGGATTCAAAGTTATTTGAATTTCTCCTTAGCTGAATAATTAAAAAATAGGTATTTTGTGCTTGATGTACTAATTCTGCGGAAAAAAACATTTGAAATCTGCTATTAGGATTGTATAATACATAAAAAGCAAATTTTTCCAAAATTTTTATCGCTGTTAGTTTTAAGGAAAAACATATGTTCATGATCGAAAAAACATCTTTGGTAACTTTAAATGTACAGCTTCGAATACTTACCGGTACATTTCGAATTATGAATTGCATAAAACCTGAAATTAATTTCGAAAATTTCAATCTTAAACAAATTAGAATATAATTTGTTCTTCTAAAAAAAATTAGTTTAAAAAATTGATGCAACTAAGTTGAATAAAATAAGAGATTCAAAAATTCAGCGAAAAATTCTTATCTGCGAAATCTTAATTCTAATTTCAACATAAAATTTAATATTTGAAAATCACTATTTTAAATTTCAAATCAATAGACAATATCAAAAATACTCAAAACAGATCGTTATTTACAAAAATATTTTGAAAAAAATTGTCTTCGTTATAATATGAATCAGAAAAATAAGAAAAAAATCGAAGTTTACGGAAAAATAATTTATAAAACCATAACAAGATTAAAAACTTAAGTTGACCAGCACTATGCAATGAATAAAATTTGAATTCCACACTGCGAAATCGAATAGATTAGAATTTAATGTAGCACAATGTTGACATTTTCATTTTCGAGCAAAAAATATTTGAAAATTATAAGAATTTTTGATAGCAAATTCTGATTATTGGAAATTTTTCAAGAATAAGTCATGCGAATGAAATTCTATAGATTAGTTTAATAGCTCTAAGAAATATTTAAAATATTCCAAATAAAAACGACAGGAATATTAAAATTAATTTTATTAGAAACGGCTAGTCGAATTAGAAATTAACTACTATCAATACAAGAAAAATTAGTCGATGCTAATATAAATTTAATACTAGAAATATTTAAAGTTTAACTTATATTTTTAGAGAAAAAAAATTTTAAATTTTTGCACAAAAAGTACATAAATTTTTGATATGAAAGGTTTATAATATTTCGAAATATAATAATTATGTTGCAAATATGTAAAATTTTTCATTAAATTTTATTAAATGGAAAATACATGTAATCAAGTTAATAAAATTCATAAAATATGCAATAAAAATAATAGTGAATTGCTCTAAAATATAAACACCACATTTAAATTATTAAGAATTAAATCAGTCAATTTTAGTCCATGTAAATTAATTTCTACGTAAATTAATTTTAATAGTGCTTATAAAATTAAGTAATAAGGAAATATTAAATATGTATGGCTAAAAAATTTCGTATTCTAAAAGACTTAAATTAATATTAATTTTTGGTCAAAAATATTTTAAAAAACAATTGTGTTTTATAATAGAATTGAATTAGACGATAAATTAGAATGTTTATTTTTCAACTGAAAACAAGGCAATTTAAGTAATAGTCACATTCAGCAAAAATATTGATATTTGAAGGCTAGAAATAACATAATGTAAATGATTCTGGGAAAAATTTTAATTACAAAAAATTTTCCGCAAAAATTTATATTTCAAAAGATGTGTCTTATAAAAAAATATAGTTTTAAACGGAAAAATTTGAATAAATTTGAATTCTATTTTTCTATAAAGTCTTCAAAAAGATTTTTCAATTTGTGACAATAAATGTTACTAAATTATTTGATAGGCGCTAAGTACACAGATCATTAACTTTTTTATCAAACAAATTCGTCTGCACTTGACCGATGTATTGAAATGGTCAGAAATCTCAAAAAAAAAAAATTAATAAATTCGAAATTTAATTTCCGTAATTCAGTTATTTGCTTCTAAAAAAAAGATAAGACGATATACGCGTGTTCAAAAAGAATTTTGTGTAATTTTTTGAAGACTGTAAAATAGACAAACTAAAGAATAAACTAAATACACAAATTAAATTCATAAATGTCTGTAAAAAAATTTTCTACTATAATTCATCTCTAAAAATATCGATAATGGGCATAAAATGATACTAGAAAAAAATAGAATCGCAATTAAAACCCTTTCATAAAAGCATCTTATTAGATATTCTATCAAAACAAATAACAAATTTATTACATCCACTACACTTGTTTGTTTCTTTACAGATTAATGCTTAGAGACAAAAACCACAGATTTACTAACTTTAGTTTATAGGAAAAATAGCAAAATGGATTAGTGAAAAAATTCTATTTGAGGCTAAATCAAAAGCATAAAAACAAAGAACCAAAATGAAAAAAGAACATCAAACAAAGAACAATTGACAAACTTAAATTTTTATCCGTCTTTGATGTTTAATTTTGGATTAAAAAATAGAAAACTGCTTTTCGATGAAAATTGATTCACAACTAGAAACTAAAGATTAAAAAAATTTTAAAGTTGAATATAAGTTGTAATTCCTCGACTAACAATTTGAACTATACTAATCACCTAATTAAACTAAATTATAATGAAAAAAATTTAATCGATAAAATTACTTAAAAAATACTTAGTTATATAGGAATGAATAGTAATTTATCGAATTAAAATTTAAATTTATTTTTATTGGTATAATAAATTTTTTTTGATTTTATGAATTGCAATTTTTGAATAATTGCAAGATTTTACATTAAATATTTTTATCAGAATTATAACCTAATAAGGTTAAAATAATTAAATAAAAATACAACAGAAAGGTAGAAACAAATATTTGAATTATTAACTGAAATATTATGAATGAAAATAGATTGGTCTAAGATTTGTTTTTTGAATAGTTATGTTTACATTACGCAAGACAAATATTTTCAAGAGTAATGTTCAGGTGAAACCTGATTCACGTAAATACATATATTTTTTAACGGAGTTTTAATTGAGGCTATTAAGTAGCTGATGTACAAGGTAACAAATTCACATAAAATGAATGGAAAATTAGTATAATATGAATTCTGATAATTGTGTAATCACCATGTCAAAATAATTAAACCTTAAAAAAATTTTTAATTCGATTAAAAATTCGATTATTGAAATAATCAGTCAAATAAGGTTTCAAAAAATATTAGTCTTAAATATTTAAAGAAATCTAGATGGTAAAATTTTATCAAATATAAAGAAAATGATGAAAAAATATTTTAGTACATTTTCAAATAGTTTGAATGAAAAAAAATAGTGTCTATTTTATAAGTTTTAATATCGATATCAAATTAATAGATATGATCACGGTGCTATTTTTCAAAATTAAATTCAGTTCAATGAAATTTTGTAGAATTAGTGATGGATACATTAAAAAATTTATTTTCAATGTGTCTATTCATACAGAATGAATCAAATTTTGTCAAAAACTTTGTGAATTTAAGTATAATTTTAGAATACAGTATAAGACAGTATCTACTTGAAAATCATAGTTCAAGTTGATAATTCAGTTGAATGACAAAAAAACCTCTAAAATTCATACAAGAATAATATTCAAATGATTTTTTATATTAATCCACACTTATAAAAACAATTATTCTATTAGCAATAGTGAACACATTCATATAACATAGTTGGATCTCATTAAACAACGATAATTTTTTGATTCATAATCGTTATCAAGTTTTTTGTCTGATATTGACTCACCAAATTCTGAATTTTTAAAGTGATAAATATTTCTAATATATTAAAAAAAAGTACTACTTTCTAATTTACGCGTTTTAACATTTTTTGATTGTTCAAGATAACCATCAAAACATATTGCTTTGCAAAACACTTAATTTGTGAAAAATAGTTGCTTAGTGATTGATTTAAATAGTTATTCGTCAAATTTTTTTTTTATTTCTTATAACTTTGAAAAACATTTCGTTAACAAATGATCATAGAAAAATTTTATATGCATAAAGAAAATAAACGTTTGTTTCGATTAAAATTTTTATATCATGATTGAAAACTGGTAATAATGATAAGTTGAAAAATATTTTTTGAATATAAAATGTGGAATAAAAGGTACAAAGAAAAAATTCATAAACAAAATTATTTCAAATCCCCATACCATTTTTCATATTCAAGACAAAAAGCAAAAAGAAAGAAACTCTTATTCCTAACGAAATGACGAATTCACTGTCAGATCAAAAAAAAAAAATAATTTCAGTGCAAATTATTTCTAAGGTTAAGAATATGGCACCAAATTCAATTTTGATCTCTGAGTACAAAAATTTAGCTATAAATTTTAAAGAATAGCAGGTAAAAATATTTTATTTTTTTGTGAAATATAAAAAAAAAAATCTAACTATCATTTTGTATGCGATATAATTTGAGGCTATTTTTTTATGTTATTTAAGAAACTTGAAAAAAGAAATTTTATATTAATTCAATGACTATCAGCTGAGAAGAGTATTAAATTACAAAAATCGTGATTCTTTTTATTGTACAAATTCACAAAATTAGAAAGGATTATTACAAATCAAACAATACTGGTATATATAAAATAATCTCTGAAGAAAAGGTTGATAAAGACTGTAAATTTCTAAATCAGTAAATCTGTTGCGACAAAATCACACTGGAAAAATTATATTAAATGAAATTTATGAGTGTAAAAAAGAAAACGAAAAAGCCACTAAAAACTATAAAAAATTATCTCAATAAAAACAATTGTTTAAAGATTTTAAATTGAAGTGTTTAATATTTACTATGTTTTCGTAAATAGTCTAATAATATATGTTCAATCAAATATCTTTTCAATTTATAATTAATACTTTTATTGAGATGATTATTCTATGATTTCATTTGTGATTTATCGAAAATTAGATATGACAAATAATCAAATAAAATCTCATAAAATAAATAATTGACAAAAAAAAATTTGGCAACTTTTTTGATCAGTTTAAAATTTTCAGGTTTTTTTCAACAAATATAAATTATGTAAAAAAAAAAATTGGGCTAAAAAAATTAATTTTCTTTGAGGTTTCGAATGAAGACTAAAATTATAATGAAATGTAATTTGTGAAAACAAAATTAGTCTAATTGTGGAGAATTAAATTTAATAGTAAAATTATATAACATAAAATAATTTAGTGATATTTCAAAACAAGACACTTTTTTATTGTCTTAAAAATATTCATATTGATTTTGTTTGGACAAAGAAATTCATCAATTACAAAAAATTTTTCATCTTTTTGAATTGATCTGCTCTTCAAGATTTACATACAATAAAGAAAGACTAACAGAAAATTTCACAATGTTTCGAATGGAATTTCGCTTCATAAAAAGATGTGAAAAATTTTTCTGAACGCATCTATAAAATTTATGTATCATCATTTGATTATTATTGTTTAAAGACATTTGAAAATTTAAAATATATTTCAATTTAACGAAATGCATTCTTTAATAATAATTTGTCTAAACTATTTTTATTTTATGGCACAAAAATATTAAAACAAAAATTTGAAAATATATTTTTAACAAATTTACAAGAATGACTAAATTGTAGCCAAGATTTATCAAAATTTATAGAGCTTTTTTTTGTGCAAATTCAATTCCAGAGAATTTGTAAAATTTAAATTTTTATAAACCATTCACGAAGCGAAATGCTTTATTGGAGTTATAAATAAATTTTCACAGTTTGAATGCATCAAGGGGTCATATGATGTATTGGTTCTATTTATTAAAATTTAGCTATCATAAAAAGTCAAAATATTTACTTTTAATTTTGTTTTATATTTTTGAACTATATTAATCTATTTGTTATCTGATATATATTATTTAAAAGTATTCTAAAATTTTTTGTTTCTTAAAACAAATTATAAAAAGAGCTAAGTATTTTAGGCTTTTAGAACTAATTTTTATTCATTTGAGGCATATTTTAAGCTTTAAATATGGCATGGCAACTTTTAAATCCCATTATAGGCAGTTTAAAAGAATCATTTTAGCATTTAAATCATGTGTACATCTTCAAAAAACATTTCCGATCAAAATCAATGAACCCCTAAATTTAAACTAGAATCAATTCTTCGATGAATGTTACTTAATGACCACTGATAATGAATTTTATTAAAATCATATAGAGAGCCATATTTAAACTCAGTATATATTTATAGGAATTAGTAAATGATAAGTTATTAAATACAAAACACACTAGACTGTAGGATCCTAAGTATTACTAAAATGGACATTATGAAACGAACACAAAAAAAAAATATATAAATAGAAATATAACGACAGTTGTTTATTAGCAAAAAAAGTTTGGGGAGAACTTCATAAGTAAATAATAATGCCTCGTAATTGTTTGTTAGGTGTAATTATCTAGAGGCTAGAATTTGTATAACAACATAACGAGTTATGAGAAAGTGAAATTGATAATGAGATTGTATTTTTCAATAATAAAGATATATGTCTAAGTATAAAAAAAATAAATAAAATCTAGATAAAGTAGAAACACAAAAAAAAAAAAACATTTACCTGAACTAAGATAGGTGTATAGTGAAAGTAGTTGAAGGGCAACAGGGAGCACGTGCCCGTTTATACATAAAAATTTGTATTTCATCATCGAACTCGTGAGATGAGTTATTTATGAATGTATAGGTTTCTTATTTTTTTTTTGTTGTTGATGAGTGTTCTTGCCGCAATTTCATAATAACTAATCGCTTCCGTAGATACAGATGTATATTTTGAAAATATATTGATATAATTTTTATTGCATTTCTTGGCTATAAAATAATTGATTTGTCAATCTTGACTCTTTGGTAAATAATTAGGAGTAAATATATAATGTAAAAATTAGACATAGAAACTTAATTATGCCAAAAAATTTTTAAAACTTTTCGCAATTCATTCATTTTTGAAATTTTAATTCTTGAATTTATTAATTTCATCAGCTTTGTCATTTTAAATACATATGATAGAAAAAATCAATTGATTTTATTCACACTTTGGCTGTGAAATCAAAAAATTTTGTCACAAAACATATTAATTCTTTTTTACACAATCGACAGTTTGAAATAGTACAGATTTCAAATTTTAAGATATTTTACTAAGATTATAAATGTAAAAAAATTAAAAAAATAAAAAAAAATTTAAAAAAAATCAAGAGCGATTTATATGAATATTTTTTTTTTTTTCAAAAACCAAATTTTGAATCAAATATAAATGACATTATTAGAAAAATTATTTCTGCGAAAAAAAAAAAAAAAATCTATTTAGTAAATATACCTGATGATCATTTGAAAAGGATGTGTAAAATTCCAAAAAAGAAAATCACAGGCAGATTGCAAGCAAGAAAATTTTAAAATAGATTTTTAATATTATCATTTCTGGCTGATGAGAATTTTCTTGATGTATTATCTGAAATGGTCGATCATTAAAAATACTGTTGATGTAATTTCTTTACTAATTTTTGAAGAGTTGCACTAGTTTTTTGGAATCACACTTCGAAAAAAAGAATAACTTTAGATTTTCGATCTTTATGAAGTTTTTACAAAATGGAAATTAAAACTAGTAAATTTAATTTACTGCAAAACAAGATGATTTTTAAAGTATTTGTTCAAGAAAAATATACTGGAACAAAATAAAACATTTTTTTTCAAAATAAAATTTAAGTTAAGTTGAAATTTTACAGGAAATTTTTGATTGTTTATCCTATCTTAAAAGAAATGAATCGATTAAGTAATCGACTCACCTTTTTCAAACGAAATTTATGTTATATTTCAAACTTTTTTTTTATATAAATTTTTCAAGATAAAAAAAATTCATTATAGGCCTAATGTAAAAGCCGAAATTTTCAAATTGAAGTAACAACCATTCTGTACGAACTTTCCAAAATAAATGAAATGAAAGTGAAGTAGTTTCTGTACATAGACACCATACACGAAATTTGATTTATATTTAATTTTTAGTAAACTTGAGGCTGTTTTTTTTGAGTCTGCGCAATCAATTCCACTAGACTCCCATTATGAAATTCTTTCGGATTTATTTTCATCTTAAAATTTCATTGTTTAATTAATCAATGAATTTCTAAAATGCGTGTCATAGTAATTTATTTATCTTTATGTTTCTATTCAATTAACTTGAATAAAGAAAATCAAAAAAAAAAAAAATTTTAAGGTTTAAATTTGAAAAAAAAATATATAAATAAAAATCAGTTTTATGAGAATTTATTTGAATAATAATTATATTAGATTTACTTTAGTGATTTAATAAAAAAATGTAAATTCGATTCAAAACACACCCGTTTAAATTCTCATTTTATTATCTAAAAAATCAACGAGATTCTATGAATCTTAAAAAAAAATTTTACCTTAATTATAAAACTTATTGCAATTAAAAAAATTTAACGCTAAAGTTATTATAATTATAAGGTTGATTTATATGAATAAATTAAATAAAATTTTTTCGAAAAATAAATGAATATATATTCAAAAATTAAGAAAAAAAAAATTTACAAGTGACGATAAATAATAATTTCTATTTGAAATTTTGAGTGAACCCAAATAACTATTTAATTTGATCAAAAATTTGAAATTTTGAGAAAATTTTTAAAATGATAAAATTAAGAGATATAGCCCATAAAAATTGAATAATAAAAAAAATGCACGTCTAAAAAAATAGTGAATTTTAAGCAAGAAAAAATGGTAAATTCTAGAAAATTATAGTTAATAAATAAAAAATAAATAAGGTCATTAAAAAAATTTTAATATCAATTCTGTCCATGTCACGAATTACATCGATCCAATTGATAAAAAAATCTTTTTTTTTTTTTGACCATTAATATGATTTTAAATGCTTATTATCAAACGCTAAAGTAAAAACATCGAAAGAAAACGCAAATAAATCAAATAAAATATGATTATAAAGTCATTTTGCACTAAAATTTTTATATCAAATAAAAAGCATAACATTTATTACAAAATTAAAACACACTGACTACAAAAAAATATCAATTTTTGATGGTTATTCCAAAGAATTTAACCTGTGACTGGAAAAAAATCTCTTCAATATTTTCAAATCAAAAATCAAAGAAATAAAAAGTCATTAAAATCTTTTTTTTTTAAAGAATTAGATTTGCTTGTATCAAAATATAATGCAAAAAAAGGTAATACGAACCTGAGAACACAAAAAAGATGAGAAAATTTTTAAATAAAATTTTCACTGTTCAATTTATTAGAAGAAAAATTTCCCAATTCATCCTTTGAAAACTTTTTATAAATTATATTTTGAAAAATTTTATTGCAAATAATTTACATGAATAAAATTTCAATTATGATACGATATTGTATTTTGTGCTAAAAAACGATAAATAGTTTTTACAAATAATTTTTTTGGTATAAAAAATATTCAATTAAAAGTAATTAAAAAACAAGACTCATTAAAATCAAGTTTGTTAAATTCATAGTTCAATTTACAACTTTTTTATTGGTTTTTTCAGACATCACCAAATGGATTTTTTTTCGACAATCATCTTAATATAGATTATAATTCGTAAATGAGTGAAAAATTAATTAAATTATAGTCATCTAAAGTTTGTATCTTCACAAGAAAAAATTTAAAAATAATTAACAAATATAAAATGAAAATTACAATTAAGAAAATCAAATTTACATAAAACGTGAATAATTACCTCGACAATGAAATTTTTATGAAATTTATTTCGGAATCGGTTTTTTTTTATTCCAATGTAATGTAATTATTTGCCTTTAGCATTTATTTTTTTATTTAAAAGGAAACTTCAATTATAATAGAAATTATATATATTGAGCATACTAAATACGCCGAATATGATGTCAGAGTTACAAAAAATTTGACATAAGAATAAAGAGCAATAAATTAGTATATAGATTAGTAATGAATAGAAAACTTAAGATTTTAAATATTTATTGGTTGCAGTATCGAACCGTCCTAAAAAATTTGATATACTCTTAAATTACCGACAAGACAAAATCTAGAAATTAGTTTAATTATTTTATCATCATGACATCGACTGTAAATAATTCACAAAATATAAAATATATTACACAACTAAGGCAAAATCGTGATTTAGTGCGTCTTCATATTACTTAATCTCTTATTTATACGTCAGATTCATTTTTCTATTGTTTGATTGAATAAACAAAAGATAAATATAAAATACAATTTACATAATTTTAGAATTCAACATTATATTCACATTATTATTCAAATTTTTTCTTGATCGACGCATTTTTTCAAAAATTTTTGAGATTAATTTCGTTCTTGAATTCAATTTAGATTAGTTCTTAAATTTAGAATATGAATATTCTCAAATTTAATTGAATACATCAGACAAAACATGGAGTTTCGCCATGTTCAAACAAGATTTCAGTAAAAATCTGATTTATCAAATAAATCGAAATTGACCTTTACAAATATTTTTTTAAAAGACAAAAATAATTAAAAACTGATAATACATATGTGAAAAATTTTAGTTGTAAATAGAAAAATATTTTAACTAGATTCAATTATTTAAATCTGGAGTAACTTTTCTAATTAAAATGAAAATATCATATGAAGATTAATTCATCTGCTTTCCAAGTTATCATTTTCGATCATTTAAATATCATTGAATAATTTTTGATCAAATTTTTTTGTTTAACTAAAAATCAATCATAGCAATTTTTAAGAAAAAAACTTGTTGAGCTTGCAAAATTTTAATCCATGAATGCTTATAAAAATGAGTTATCATAATATATTTTTTAAAAGTAAGCTTTAAAAATGTAATTGAAAAATAAAAGCATATATGTTTCATAAATATATCTGTTTTTGATTTTGGTGTTTTTTTTAAGAAAAGATATTAATATAAAGAGGATGTCATTTTCACAATCAATCTATAAAAATTGATAATTTATTCTTTGGCCAAAGAAAAGATTAAAATTTTTGATATTTGTTTTGAATATAATAATAATTTAAAATTTTTAGGAATATAATAATATTCTTCATTGAAATCATTATTGAACATTGAAATTTTTCAGGTCTTAATAAAAATAAATAAATTTTCAAAACTGTTTCCAACAAAATTGCTAATCAACAAAAAAATGGCTGCTCAGTTTTTGACGGTTATTTTGAATTGTTTATTAACAAAAAAAAAACTCTAAATTCATATTAGATTTCAAATTTAAATTTCAAATGCTTCTTTATAAAAAATAGAATTATTATTTATGATAATGATTATAGCTACAACGAAAAAAATATTTCATGATGAACTTTCTAATTTTATGAGTCATAAATTTTTAATAAAAAGAATCCAAATTTAATGACAATAAATATTTATCTGCTTACCAATATATAATATTAATTTTTAGTTTATTTTTATTTTCTTAATTTTTTTTTCTAAACCAGAATCAAAGTTTGAAAACATGACAAAAATAGATGAATGAGTTAATAAATTATTCATTCATATAAATTAGAAGCTGTGAACTAGGAAACTTATTAATTTTATGAAATAAAACAAAATCAAAGGTTAGTTCTTCGTAGAATTCATCAAAAATGTATTCAATTTGTAAAAATATGAGTCAAAAAATAATGTAATTTTCAATTAAAGAAAATAAGTCTAAAATCCATTTTCGAAAAATTATATAAAGTTCACGATTTTCAAACATAGAAATATAATTGACTTTAAATTGACCTTTAAATATTAAAATCGCCCTCAAGCAATTCAGTCAAATTTTCCATATTCATCTGCTGTGATAGTTCATTAAATTTTTTATGAAATTTTTTTTCTTTTCAAATTGATTCAATCCATTGTTAACGGTGTGACTTCAAAAACTTGCATCTAATCTATTTGTCTAATTTTTATCAAATAGTCGATTCTCAAATGATTTTTTTAGATAAAAAACAAGTATACCAACAAAAAAAGCAAAAATAAAAAGTTTCTTTGATTATAAATTATCTTCTTTTCTTTGCATCTTTTGAAATAAATTATTTTAGATGGCCAACTAAGAAAGTGAATTTATTATGATGTATGTAACTTGATCAGCAAAAAGTTGAATCTTTCAGTACGATTTAGTATGAGTAACATGAGAAGTTTGATTTCTAATTTTTTTATTCTGAAATTATCGAA
>BLXL01001331.1:0-28146 GCA_023170135.1 Acarapis woodi
TGTACTAAAGATGTAGGCGGAAATAGGAACCAATATATAAAAATTTAGATAATATTAACTAAAATTTAAATTACAATTCAATTTACTGTAAAAAAAATATCACCAAAAAATTATCAATGTGAACTTTTCATTCATCAAAACTAAAAAACTTTTTCATAATGATACATTGAACATATACATTGGAATAGCCCGCGAACTATTAAACTGATTTATTTTTTAATTTACAACATAGGTTGTGGAAATTATTTTATTTCAGGGTTTAATATTTCAATCATTTGTCAATATTTTATATTTTTAAAATTGATAAATAGGCAATTTTTATAAAACTAAGTCATATGAAAATTTTAGTTTAAGAAATATTTATTGAACCCTTTTTGATTAGTTTTGAATCAAGTAAATAATTTGATAATTAAAAAAAAAATTTGCACAAAAATTATGGTGTTTAAATTTAATTGTCAAAATAATGTAATTTTTTTTTAATAAAATTAGAAAAATGTAGTTGCATTCAAATAATAGAAAATTTCAAATAGATAATTAAATATGAAAAAAAACATTCGTAAATTTTATATACATTTTATCATTTTGAATATTTGAAATTACCTTTTGTTCATAAATATTTTAAAATCTTTATGATTAAAATCATCTGAAACAAAATTATCTTTAAAACGAAAGGTTTACTAATATGAAAATTTCCTTTTGTATTTATTAAATACATAACTATATGGTTTTGTTAAGAAATTTTTTTTTAAAAAATAATTTCGAAATATAAAGATTCATCGCCAATTGAGATAAGTGGGTGTCTAATTGCTAGAAAGGTGTTGAATTTCAATTCAATTACTATAAAATAGGTGTTAAAAGGGGTTTGAAACATTAGTGATTAACTAAGCTCCATAGGCTTTTGATAATAAGTTCTAAAATATACTTGTTCATTTGAACGCCTTTTTAATAAATATAAAATTGCCTTAATTCGAGATTAAAAAGAATACATCTCTTAATTTTCAATTTATATTTAAGAATTATCAGACTAGCTAGTCTATAATAATTTTTTTACAAAAAATTGTTAAATGATTAACCAACGGCTTAAATGGTCAGTTTAGCACCTTTTTATTAATATTTCATGAACTGACGGTCAAAATTAATAATTTGTTACTTAAGAATTTTGAAAGATTTTTTCGACAAAAGTTTAGACACAACAGAAGTAAGGTAATAATTTTATAGAGGTCATTTAATGGCTTAAAAGGTTTAGCACCATTTAAATTTAAGTTAACACCTTACCGGCTTTTACAGACGTGATCGTATTTCTAAAGGTGGCAATTATTATTCAAAACGATAATATAGATGCAAGATTTACAAAGTTTGACAAGTTTATAAACTAAGTTGTTCATTTGAAAGTAAATAGGTGCTAAAAGGTATTAGCTTTAACTTAGCTTTACTTTTAAATAGTCGACTTGAATTTTAAGATTTTAAAAGTGTTGAATCAATTTAGTTTTAAGTGTGAATTGCGACCAAAACTGATCTGTAATTAGGTGGTCAACTTGCTACTTTGTTACAGATTATATTTACCAGTATCTTGATACACCTTGAAAATGTAATTCAATTTTATATAGGTCTATACGTAAATTATTTTGTAAATTTGACATTGAGTTGATATTCTACTAGTATATGAATTTTATTTTTATCTAAAATAGTATCAAATGCAACTCTTACCTTATCAAATCAATTGACACTTATCCTTCTTATCGTCAGTTTAAATTTCTAATCATCAAGAAGCGTTTTAGTCAATTTAATTTTTATAGTAAACTAAGATTCTTAAGACATTTTATTTTTTAGAATCGAAAAAGTAATTCAATATTAAATAGGCTTAAATAACATTTTGAATATCAGTTCGGATTATTTGTATTTTTAAGAATTTTTTTAATATTACTATTCTGTAGCGTTTTAACCAGAAACAGTAAATTAATAACCTTTTTTGGGTGATTGATACGGAACTCACAAGAGTCAAATCATATATTAAGTGATCAATTGATAGATTTTATCAATAATAGTTATGCTTTTCAAGGTTATAAAATAGATTAAAAAAAAATTCACTCTTGTTAATGTCTGTTCTTATTGAACCATCTCAAGGTGAAGTGTCAATTCTAACACTGTTCAAAATTTATAATTATGTTTGTCAAATGATTAGTATTTTATCGTGATGGCAAAAAAATTCATTGCCATGATTTTGAAAAATTATTTTCGAATTTTTGAAATAAAAAAAGCAATCATTTTTAAATTTTTACTCAAATATATTTTTATTGAATTTGATGATTAGTTAAGTGAACAAAAAAGAACATTAAATTCATAATAGTTCAATTTGGCGCCCAAATATCAAATTATATAAATCGATTTGATGTTCTCTAATTGATGATCAGATAATTTAAACCAGCATTAATGATTTAAAAAATTAATGATGTCCAAATGAATATCTACATTCATTTTGTGCTGAATATCATATATTTGATTTTGTAGTCATTTCTAAATTTTCGTTTAATACTAGCTTAAATGTATAAATAAGTCAAACATTTTTTTCAATTTAGGCCGTGCAGTCAAATAATAATTTAATGTCTAATATGAATTGATACTAAATATAAATTTAAATTGAAAAAATGTAAAAAATAGCAAGCAAAAAAAAAACAGGGAGATCGAGAGGCTTAGTTCAATCAAATAGCAATTAAGTTTATTTCAGTAGCTATTATAGTCTATGCGAATTTCGACTTAAAATTCAGTTTTGTTTCATAATTGATATATTTTCATGTATATAGAAGTATAAAAAATGAAAAGAATTTCTATATACCAAAAAATATTTTTAAATGACACTAAGCAAGTTTTCTAATGAAAATAGATAATATCTATCAGATACATTAAGAATGTTGAAATTTAGATTATCTTTTGATTGAAACGAAACCTAATCTAAAATAGAGAAAAAATATAGATCAATTGAAAAAAAACTTTCGCTTTTCTCAATTATTTCAAGTTATACTTTGTGAGATACAAAACTTATGTTTTTATCTTATAAGATAAATATTATGAGTGTGCTCAAATTTTCATCATTATATGTAACACATATATATAAGATGTGTTTCTCTTTGTATCTAATCGTTTTTCAAATTTCATTTTCAATTTCGAAAATTTAATTATGTGCTATTTTGTACTGATGTTACCTATCAATTTTGTTAATTTGATCTACATTTATATATTTCAATTATTATTATAGATTTCTCAGAATTTTATTTTGTATTTAAATTATATCACTAATGACAATTGGATCAGGTATATATTTTGCCACCTCTTTAGGTAATAAACTTTACTCAACAAAATTTTGAATGGTTGATAGACTAACAAAAATGATCAAAGTAAATAATAACCACTATTAAAATTTGAGGTACAAGGTTCTAATTACTGTTAATGATGTGTTAAAATAAACATTTTCATATATCCGACGAATTTCTATCCTTTCTTAAAGTAATCTAAATTTTTTGCATATTTTTCACTTCTCATGTGGAAATTTCTTTAAAATTAATAACAACATGGTTATTGAATGCGAATTATATACATTCTGTGAAAGATTTTAGAATTTTTTTTCAATATGTCCAATATATTTAGTACACTAACAGTATAAAGTAATACCACCAATTAGAAAAAAAATTCTGGTTAAATTTGTAGCAAAATGAATTTTTTTTCTCAAATTATCACATCGGTCATAAATTGGTTTTTAATTACAACTCACTTCTAAACTGAACAGTTCAAAAACCGGTTCATTTATTGCTTTATTTACAAATTTTTAATACAAAGAACCTTTTAAAATTTTATTCATTCAATATATTTCGACAAAATTCAAAAAAATAAATTTACTTGGAATGGTTTTTTTCTTATTGAGACAATTTAAAGATTTTTAATGGTTGTGCTTTTAGCAAGTTTCATTAGTTTAGAAGTACACCTGATTATTTCATAAAAACAAAACTTACATTTTCTAATAATTAGAATATCTAATAATTAGGATATCTAAAATTATCTCACTCTAGCTATATATCTATTTAAGAATAATTGTATTCTGAGAATGATTCTTTTGTCTTTGATAATAAATTTTTTATACTCAAATAATATTTATAACAGGATATTATTCTTTGCTTAATTTAAATCTATAATGAAAAAATTTTTATAAATTTGAATTCACCTCTTTTCTAATTATTAATATGAATAATATTTTTATTAAAGAGCCTTATCTGTTATTCGAAAAATATCCATCTGTTTATCTATATTTTAAGCTATCAAAAAAAAAAAATTTTTAAATTTTATTATTTATAGAGCAATAGATTGTCATATAGTTACTAGATTGATCACCTATGAATGATTTTTGAAATTGCCTATTTCGAAAAATTTGAATTTATTTCCTAATCTTAACACTAATATTAATCTACTATTTGTTTTATAATATATTTCATTTATTTAGCTAATTGCATCAAGAATAAAGTTAATTTGTTTTATGAGAAGTTCGTAAAATAGAAAATCTATCAAAAATTGCTCAATAAGTTTCTTGAACTTTAAACTAAGACAATGATTGTTTCTTAAAATTAAATGTCTGTTAAATTGCTTTTTATCATTCAATGGAAACGTTTAGTTATCTTTCAAATTCAGGAAATGGATCAACGGGCAATTTCAAAAATTTTTACTTCATGTCAAGTTAATCAGTCAAATAGAATTAGATTGCATTAAATTTTGAATTCAAAAAATTTTATTGGAAAAGTTGATTCGTGGATCTTTTGTAAGTTAAATAATAATAGAACCTAGTATTGTAGGTCTTATTTTTGTGTATGTAAAGTGCAACTGTACACTCGTTTATGCACACGTAATATGTTTTGTATGCGACAGATGAATGAAAAATTTTACCAAAGATATCTGTGGTTTTTCTCACCACTAATGTTTAGGAAAGTATTATCTTTCAATTTTTACCTTTTTTTATTCTTATTTTTCTTATTTAAAATTGCTTTTGAATTTTTTTTTTCATCTCAACTTGTTTCTGAAAATTTCTAAATAATTTTACCTGTTCTCTCAAGGTTTTTATAAAAAATTTTCTATGAAACTAAAAAAGTCTTCAATTTTTTTAAAAGGTCTTTATACTGTTCTCACCATATATTAGATAAATTAACATTTAGCTGCTTTCAAATTTTCAAAAAAAAGAAAAAGAAAAAACGAGCTATAAATTAAGATTCAATCATCCTCACTATCTTCATCAACTATTTTTTAAATCATTTTATAATTATTAGCCTTTTGGTGAGTTTATTGGGATTGCTCTGACTTATTATACCTGAACATCAAATCAAGCATTGAAAGGCAGTTATTTTCGCAAACGATTCTTTCTTTCTAGATTATGAAACACAGACAACATGAAAAGAGCTGCTTAACTGTTTTCGTACTAAAATCACTGAACTATACAATTTTATTTAGTGGTCAGTCTGGTGAAATGATTCATTATGTAATGAATTGCTGATTAAAATTTAACTTTCACCTTTGTTAATCAGCTGCGAGTTCGATCATATTTATAAGTATTATGATCACTCATGTACAAAATAAAAATGGATTTTACCTGGTAAAATATTATACAAAGAAATAATAATCAACAATTAATCACTTCCTTTATTTTCTTCTTCAAACAAACTAATTTAACATTTATTAACCCATATAAAAAAAATTCTCTTTCGTCTTTCAATAAAAACTAATCATTATGATTCGATAATTCATTATTTTTTATTCACCATTAAAATTATATTTATGAATTATTGAGTAAGGCTGAAAAATTTTCTACTGCTTAATTGTTTATTTCACAAAGTTTGAATCGGTTCTATATATTTTTTAACCATTAATTTTAGTTTGTTGATTTATATAGAAAGTAATATAGGCTTGCAGTTATTATTACATTGTATTCGAATCTCTATTTTCTTGATGCTTTTCATAATATAAATATAATTTACAATTAAATTTTATTTTTCTCGCATTTTTTAATTCATTAATTACTATCATTAGGTTCGAATTCGCAAATGCAAATTGAAAATTTATTTTTGATCGATGAGTGTCGAAATTAAAAAAAATTTTTAAAATTTAATTGTTTTAAAAATTTGTTAATTTGAAATTCAAGGTCAGTCATGAAATTATCTACAAAGCTTTGGTGAATAAGATAAAAAAAAAAAAAGTCCTTTTTATTTTAGGCATATAAAAATAAAAAATTCTTAACCAAAAAGTATGATCTTGATTCTTATGTCAAATTACATACAAGAGCAATCTAAAATCAAAAATTTTTTTTTTATAAATTAAATTGAATCGAAAACACATCAAAAATTCCGGCTAATTTTTTTTTTAACACAAACAGTTATAATTCAATATCTTAATGATTCAAAAACTTAATGTGTTTAACCGTATATAAAATTATTTAGAAAATATTACTAATAAAAATCGATTTATAAAACATATAAAACAGATTCGAAAATAAGCAAAACTAATTCAGTTTTAAGAATCTTAGCTAAGCAATTAAAAATTATTTGGACTCGAAACATAATTTGAGAATTAAAAGGCAATAAATTTATTCACTTAATCTAAAGTTCATTTATTTATGTCCAGTTTAGTCATTTACTTCACTTGGATAAACTAAATAGACTCTCATTCGACATATTGGCTTTATCAACAATTGTATGCAATTTAAGGTCCGACTGACAAAGCAATGAATAAAAAAAAAAAATCAATTTACCAAAGTACATTAAAAATAAGTTATTGAAAAAAAAAAGAAACTATTCAACCTATTTGGTACATTGTGAACTATAAAACTATTAAAATATCAGACATTGAAAATTTTTATAGTTTGGGGCTCGAACACATAAAACACGGAGAGAGATTCTTGTATGCATAAAGTCTCACTACCTGTACGCAACGAGACAATAAAGCAGTTTTCAATTCTTTCACTTTTAGTTTCTTTAAAAACAATTTTATTTGAGGCATATACCTTATGTTAATGTTGTGATTTTAACTGTATGAATTTGTTCAACTTGCTTCCGGTCAAAGTTGACCACAGAAATTATTAAATAGATTGAGAAATATTAAGTACAATATTTCCTATATTCCTACATTCTGAATTGTATAATAAATGCATGAAATCGAAAAATTCGAAATATTAATATACTAAAAATATTTATTATTAGATATATGCTTTAGTTATGTTGATTTCTAAATTACGAACGTTGATAAAGCGCACAAAATCGGACATTAAATTAAAGAAATTTATGAAATGAAAATAGTAAATACGAAAATTTGCGAAGAGAGTAATTCAAATCCTAAAATTATTTTGAGAAATAATATGTAAATACACATAAAAATTCATAATTTGAAAATAAAAAAGAAATCAGGTCAAAGTCCACACCTCGATCGAACTAATTAAGAGAGTTTATTTTGAAAAAAAAAATTATTAGTTTATTTGTGACAGGTTAGAAATAAAAGAAAACTTTGCAGCAAGAAATTCTATAGCTATTGAAACATATCTAGTACAAATCACAAATATATGAATAGTAGGATTATCGTACTCAATACCTATGACACTATTCAATGGTCAATTTACATTTCCCAGGTAAAAAAATTATTTAACAAAATTATGTTTTGAAAATTAAAATAAAAAATTTTCGTTTTGTTTTTTAGACGATTACTAATAGACGAAAGAACCTGATTGATTAATTGGAGCTTTTTTTTTTTTATTTTGAATATAGTTTGTTATCCTTACCTTTTTTTCACGAGCAAACAGATCAATAATTTTAAATCATCATTTTCACGAGATTATTTCAATATTCTAATATTTCTACAACCAATCTAAAAGTAAATATTCAATTCTTAAAAAAATTATCAATCAAAATTTGTATTTTATTCAAAACTCGATTTTCTATTAATTTTTAAATGCTAAAAGAGTATAAAGATTGTATATTTGTATTTTTATAGTCTTACTAAAGACGTTATGTGAAAATTTTTCCTGAGAAATGTTGATGAATGAAAAAAAGTCAAAATTTCAGCACTAATTCAAATAACTTGTATTAGTAATTCTTGAAAGCATTGCTTGGCGGCCCTCATGAAACGATCAAAAAATATGTTTGCTTATTATTAAAAATTAATCCATTAGAAGATTAAATTTCTAAAAAAAATTTGAATCGATAATATTTGAAAAGTTGCAAATGTAAAGATAATAGTTCTTATTTACTTGAATTTTCAAGATATAATGAAATAGAATATTCTAAGCCTCTTAATCAATGTTTTCCATATTACAGATCATTTTGAGATTATCAAACAATCATGTAGGCTTATTTCAAATTCGGATAATTACCATCATCAACTTATCAGAATCTTGTCGACATTCAAAATATTGTTACCTTTCTCTCTAATTAAAAAAAATCCTCTTTTCTATTCGACTAGGCAAGGCAAAAAAAAATCATTAGTAAATAAAGAATAAATAAAAAGACCTCCAATAAAAGCTCTATAAACCGCCTTGAAAATAATAAATAAAGAGATAAGTTACTGCAATTTGCATTGTGAAATAAGAAATGTTTAAAACTCAGAAATTATCTTATAGAATTTTCTATAATATATATGAAATTGGCCTAATTTAAAATGATCTTTCAGATTTAATCAATTTAAAAACTTTTTTCAATTTTATTTAAATTCAATTGAGATTTCAGAAATATAAATAAAATTTATTGAAATTATTCATAAAAGATTACTCTTGTACGATTACAATTTATTTTGGTCAATGTTTTCGCCTGACCTCTTCAAAAAAATTTTTATCTTTTTGAATATATAGAATAAGTAAATTTACGACCTTATATTTTTTTAAATTTTATCCACAATCATTTTTAAAGGAAAAACAAAATTTCTATTGCAAAATGTTTGTATTCCTTAATAAATCTTTATTTTTCTAATGTGGCAACCATCAACTTTAGAATGATAACAATACACCAAACGATTTCCTTTTTAAAAGCTAAAATATATTAATAAATAATTTGAATTGTTGAGCAATGTCAACATACACTTTGTAAAAATTTGCATACACACTTACGCAATCAGATGAGTCGTAAGAAGACAATAAAATAATTTGATATGCAAATTTAATACAGAATATGCACACTTCAAAAAAAAAAAAAGAAGCATTTATCATTAGCAATTTTAATTAACCATTAATTTTGAAAACAAAATTTTACCTGTTTAATAAAAATTTATCTGATCTGTAACTAAAAAGCATCACTCAACTTTTTATGAACGAAAAATGTCCGTATTTGGCGATGTACCTGAGTAATTTATTATTGGCTAACTTAAGAAAAAATGTAACATTCTATTTATCAATGGAGAATAAAAAGTTTTGTCTAATTATTCAGAACGTGTTTTTTATTAATTGTGAATAATAATGAAAATATATAAAGAGATTTATATCATTAGCCCGCTGATAAGGAAATGCTTTATGAGGCTGTAAAGTTTATTCGAATAGTATTAAAATTGCATTAAAATTTCATCTTCTTCGAGGTCGTTTTAAATAAAGATTAAACTTCGCCTAAATGTATTTTTATTGCATTCACATAATTTGACATAAAGAAAAAATTTTTATTTTACTTTTTATCATTTTGAAACATAATTTTTTTGAATTTTAAGTTTTAAAAAAAAATTCGAACAGAGCAATGAAAAATAGCATCTACATAATAATATTTAATAAAAATCTAGGTAAAATTGTCAAAATATATTCATCGCAGATATATACTGAAAAAATAAAATAAATCAAAGAAATTAATTTTTATCAAAAAAAATGTAATAAGGTACATTTTTATGTTGAAAATAAAATTTTTAAAATTTTCGGATTATTCCAATTAAAATTATTGGTGACAAGTAAAAAAATTTTTTTTTTAAATATTTTCCGAAAAACGTTTGAAGAATGAGTAATACTTTCATGGTATGATATTCGATTTTCAAATTTTAAAAATTTAAGTAGAATAAAATTACATACATATGTAAGTTGAATTATAGCTCGATTTTTTGCTTTAAATTAATTTACAATGACTCATTATGTATAACAGTTAACAAGTCGAGTAGAGGGAGGAAGAGAATAAATTGTATCGAATAATAAAAAAATTAAGCAAAAAAAATAAATTTACATTGCAATAATATTGAAGGACGTAATTTCAATGTCAAGCAGGAAGTTCTAAAATTAAGTTTTAAATTAAAAAAAAATTCTAATAAAATTCAGTAAAATAGCATTTGAAAATTCGTGAATAAAAAGATCTAGTTCCAAAAATAAATCAATCTGCAATTCCAATACATTTTCGGTTAAATATTCAATATGCTTATCTAATAAGGCTCAATACTGTTGAGTTCGATTATTTTTGTACAATTCAAAACCATGAGTAGCTGTAATATGAACTTATTCAAATGATTAATTAGAGCCCAGGCAGCCTAATAAAATGCTCTGCATTGTTAGAATTTTTTGTAAGGTAACTCTAGGTAGAACACAAAATACATCAAAAAATTGATTAACAATTTTACCATTTTTTTAAAATTTTTATTGTACGTATATGATTGTAGTTGTTTAAAATATTAATTTGACTTTAAAAAAAAGTACCGTATTTTGGACTAATAACTGTACTTGTTAGGATCGAAATTTCCTCTCTTTATATGAACAATATAAGACAGTTAAACTGAAGCAAAAATTCGACTGGGGTTCTATTTAATAAAATTAAAAATTTTTATTTTCAGAACAAGTACCTAATTGACCAGATGAGCACGTGTATTAATATATCTCAATGCTTTATACAACTTAGGTCTTATTACAATTATTCTAGTTTTTGTAGGTATGTTTATTAAAATTTTCGCATTTTTTTATTTTTTAAAAAAATACTTTGAAGTATAAATAAAAACTAAATATAATCTAAAAAAATCATTTAAATCAAAAATTTATCGAAAACAAAAAGGTTGCTTTCAGATTTTTGAAAAGTAAATTTTAGTCGTTTGCCAGTAAGTTTATAAAAGTTTATTATAATTTATATTATATTTTGTTTTTTGTCAAACATTACATCGTAATGTGATTTTAAAATTTTGAGTATTTAATAATTTCGCATTAGATTCAAAATTATTTGTCCTATTCGTAAAACTCTCTTCCTAAATGAATAAATATCTAATCAAAAATTTTGGTTTAATAATCATTGAGTTAACATATCCTTGAAATTTTTATTTTATTTTTTGATATGTAATATTTAAATAGTGCACATTAAATGAATAAATGGTTAGTTTATCTAAAAATATAGAAAACAATTTTTTTTGAGCTTTTTCAATTTTAAAATTTTTCTATTTTACAGGTTCTGATTAATCTTTTTTCAAAGATCAGAATCTAAGAAAGGTTAGTTAGAGACTTGCAGTTTTTTTTTAAATAATATATAGTCAACAATAATTTATAAAAAATAATTAGTTATCCAACAAAATTAATCTATAAACGAAATTGAGGGTAAAAATGAAATTATGAGTCAAAGAAACTATTTTTAGGTAAATTTATACATAAAAACTATTATTTTAAAAATATCATTCAAATTAATTTTTATTAATTATGGGTAATTTTTAGCACGTATTATTTCTTCTCTTCAAGATATTAATGATTTAAATATTAAATTATTCTTAAATTCTATTCTCAATATTAAAGTATTTTAATAAACATTAGTAAATATTAGTAATTTAATTAGTAATGATAATTTTAAAAATTTTTTACTTTATTTTTGCTGATAAATTTTTTATTGATTTGAATTATATGAAAAAATTGTGTGGGTGGCCTATCTTATGGCTTCTGTACTTTCATTTCTAGAGTCTGTTGCACTAATTTTTATTATTTGTCTGCGTATGAAATGAAAATTTGATTTCATATATTTTTATAAAATATTGATAACTTAAACTTACCTAGTCTATATGTGAACTAATTATTCTTTCAATATATTCTTTTAAATCAGCCGGCTACTAGTAAATATCTATGTGCTAAAATATTTTAACTATAAAAATTACATAAATTTGTAAAATTCAAAAAAAAATGGTTAAAAAGTTCTTATTTAAAAGCTGAGAGTTTCACGAATATTTTATTAATAACTCTTTGATAGCTTAATCATATCTTTTCTAGTTTATTGATAGAATATTTTTATATTCATAATCATTAATAATAAAATCATTAGACATAAAGTTGAAGCTAAAAGAAATAAGTTCAATAATTTTAGCAAATTATTAACAAAATCATAATTAACTTGAAAGATAATAACAAAATAGGCAATTTCGATGACAAACTTCAAAGTATATTTATTTGAGTAAAATTTTCAGCTCCAATCTTAATTGAGACCACACAGTTTTTTTAACACTTGATTATTTGAAAAAGAATTTCAAACAAAATTATCTATAAAAATGCGTTTATACAAAATATGATTATGTGCATATTCATATACTTGGTAAAGTCAATAAAGTCATTACCAGTACAATTATATAAAGGTTCTTAAAATAAACGTTTGTAAGCTATGATTCTTTATCTGTATCGAAAAATATTAATGAAAAGAGCTCATAAAAATATCATTTCGTAAATAGTAATTTATTTATTTAAGTCCATCTACTTTTTGATTAATTATTGATTTCTAGATATTATGCATCATTTGCAAAATTAGTATTGTAGACTTAAATTATAAATTGAAAAAATTCTTAAATTCATATATGATTCATTTGTTTAAGTTCTAATTACATACAAATACTATAATATTAAATATAAAGTAGCATATATCATGATTTATACGTCCAGTATAATTCTGCCAAGCTAGTAAATGAATATATTTAGATCGGAAAGCAGTTTGACCTATTAAAAAATTCTCTGCTTATTGATTTCTATCGTTCAGACAGTAATAAGTCATTCAGTAATATTTTTCAATAAGTTCTTGACTAGTTAAACAAAAATTAATCAACAGGTATTTTCGAAAATTAAAATTTTTAACTTGTAAGAGTTGTATTTTTACCAAAAATTGACATTTGTCAACTCAAACTAAAAACCTTATTCAACAAGTTAAAATTAAATTTATAATTTAACTGAATAAGGCGGCCTTTGAAAATTAAAAAAATGGCCCTAAACTTTATATAAAAAAAATGTCCTTAGTTTATGCAAAACAAAAAAATTCAAGTATAATGTTGGCAAACTTGCCTATGCCGACGATATTTAAGTATGATTTAGTTATTCATATGTTAGATACAAAAAAAATTTTAGGAGCATGCGTTTTGAAGAATTAAGTGAACCGTCAGAATACTTTTTAAGTAGATTATTGAATTGTTCTTAGGGCAAACATAGACCCCTTGGATATTTATGCCGCATGACTGTTGGTTTTTGTCCATTTTAACGAGAAAAGTTTCATTCAAAAATTGTATATTTAACAAGAACACCTCCGAAACTTAGTTGTAAACAGGTAAGCTGGTAAAATATTAAAGCAGTTTTAATGTGTGTCTAAAAATGAAAGGGGCGTTACTAACTAGAATAATAATCAGAGAGAATACAACCAAATAAATCGACCTTGTGTATAAAAGGTAAGCAGATGTATTGAATCTTAGGTCACTTTAAATCTAAACTTTTTCAGGTTACAAAATTCATGTAAAAAAATTTTCTATCATATTTTTCTAAAAAATATATGTTTGATTAGAAAAAGTGCGCTCTTATTTTTAGTGTGTTGTAAAGATTAAAAAAAAAGTTTTAATCTATAGAAAATAAATTTGATTATACTCGTGAATCGAGAATTTCGAAATCAAGTTTCTAGATTGCCGTAATTTGTCTAAAATGACCACTATTGGATACAATCAGTGCAACAATGTTGCAATAATCAACTATCCTCAAAACTATTTAAATGTTGATTTAAGTTTAGTTAAAAATGAACCTGTAGATTCAATTGATTATCAAGCAGCACAAACTTATCATTATGTTCAACAACAAATCTCACCACAATTGCCGCCCACGCCTCCATCACCAAGTTCATCTAATCAATCGAACGACACTCAAATTGAACAACAAATTAATCAAAATAATCAAATAATTTCAAATCAATTGACTAATCAACAAACCACAAGCCAAATGATGCCTAAAATTATTAATCCGTTAAATGAACAACTTAATAATCAAATCAATGATCAATTAAACAATCAAATGAAAACTCCACTGACATATTTACCTACTCGGGCTAAAAATTTACTAGAATTTGATTTATCAGAACAATGTAATCAGCAACAGTTGGTCACAAAATGTCGCAAAAGCAAAACTATGCACAATGTGAAGCCATATAGTCTGCCATCGACTGATCAATCGACAAATAGAAGTAAATCGCATAGCATATCGAGACGCAACGAAAGAGAACGTAAAAGAGTTAAAAATGTGAACGAGGGATTCAAGAAATTACAGGATCATATACCAAATAATGAAAAAAAAATGTCTAAAGTTGAGACACTTAGATCTGCAGTTCGATACATTCGTCAACTTAAAGAATTACTCAACGGACCGGTTTGTTCATCAGATTACCTTTTTGATATCATACACAAAAATGTCTCTTCTTCTTTACAGCAAGCAATTAAAAACGATTCGTCTAGTGAGACCAATCAAATCGAAAATGACCAAACATCTTGTTCATCGCTTGACTATTTCGATATAGCCGAATTATTACCTTAATGACTCTATAATCACAACGGTCCTGCTTGTGTCAAGTAGCCTAAACTTGTTGTATTTTCTTGTAATATTGTTATATGTATAGAAAAAATAATTGTAATTTATTTATCGTCTTCATCTGTTGTATTCATCTTGTTATTGTTCATATTGCCTTGTTAAATAGATAAATAAAAATTATTTCATGCTAATTTTTTTTCGTTTTATAAAAGAATCTTGATCTTAAACCTATAATTTATTTTAAAGTTACAATTATTTTCTAAATTATATTTGATCTAGTATATTATTTTCGAAATTCAAAAAATTGTTTAATAAACTTGTGATATTATTTCAAATATTTCAAGTTAATAAATTTTCTATTAATAAATTTTGTTTTCATTGTCAAATTTTCATTATATAGTGTCTTATGTGAAATAATATGAAATATGAATTTTGAAACTAGTATTCGAATACTAGTCTAAATTTCTGATTCGACTGCCTAGAGTACTAATAATAATATGCATATATTTAATTTTTTACGTTAGTAGTAATCAAGGCTTTGAATAGTATTCAAACGTGGTTATAAACCGATTGTAAAAAATATTTATCAAACATTGAAAGTCATTTTAGGTGCAGTTCATAATATATTTTACTGAATGTGTTATATAATTGAGATAATGCAAAAAAACCCCGCGCCTTCGAATACATTATTTATTTACCTTATTAGAAAAAAGTAGATTTGATTTATCAAGTAATTTAAAATTAAAGAAATTCGCGAAAGCCTTTTTTAGAGCTTTTCAAGTCTAAGATTTAGATCTTCAGTTACTGGAGTTTAATACAAATCTTTTAAGTACTTGTTTAATTAAAAATATTAACAGATTTTGAAATTCGAGACACAAATTTAACGTGGTCAAAAGTTTCTCAATCATTACGAATGAACTACCTGTGAAAGTATACATCAAAGCTATATCATAACCTATGATTCAGAGGTATAAAGTTTTAGGACGCGTTGGGCGCGACGATCATTTAAGATTTATTTTGAATGGTGTTTTTTATTTCTGAGATTTATCACTTAAAAATAATCTTCGATTTTATTCATGACTTATCACACTGGCATTTCCACTGAAAAAGTCTTTACAATAGCTCCATTATCAGCATTTGTTTATGTGAAGTTCGAACAAGCCTTATTTTTTTTTTTATAAATTTTGGCAACAAAATTTTACATTCTCTTATATGTTTAGAATATGTACACTGCCTACTAAACAGGCACATGTACTTTATTTCAATGACAACAACTTTTCGTATGTAGGTTTAATCTTTATTTTTTCAATTCACATTTTTTGATTTAATACTTATGTTGCATATATCACTTTTTCCAATTTGACTATATAAAAACATAAAATATTTCTTAAATCAAAGTCTAGTTGTTTTCAACTAAATTATTAGGTGCTTCACTTAAGCTATGTTATTTAATTTGATTGTGTACGAATTTAGCATTTAGGCTATTTAAATTGATACATCGTACACTTTCTAATAGAAAAAACTTTTTCATTCGATCCACCTAGTAATTTCGCGTTCGTTCTTTATTTAAAATGAAAAATATAAGGTTAAATTAAATTTTTTAAAACCAAATTTTTCACAGTTTTAAATCGATTATTTTTTATTTTAATGAAATATTCAACTTTTTGATCGACATAAAAAATTTGAGCATTTTGAATCGAATTTTTTTTCTATTATGTCTTTAAACTATACGCTTGATTATAAATATATAATAATTTAATTTCTTCTATTATTTAAAACCTACAAGTAGTTTTGAAAAGAGTCATCTATGTTAAAAAAATTAAATTCATGTTGAATCATTTACGTTTTCTAGAAATATTAATTAATTATGATAAATATGAATGATTCAATTTAATTATTTAAATTTTTTGAAAAACACTTAGCATGAGTACAAAAAAATATATAAATTTTTTTAAAATAAATGTAAGCATATAAAAAAAATTGATGTAAAATTAAAACAATTGACCAAAGATCTCCTGACTTTACAAATAAAGGATTC
This sequence comes from Acarapis woodi, assembly GCA_023170135.1. Lineage (NCBI taxonomy): Eukaryota > Metazoa > Arthropoda > Arachnida > Trombidiformes > Tarsonemidae > Acarapis > Acarapis woodi. The sequence continues at coordinate 16,791 of BLXL01001331.1, forward strand.
ATTATGATTCATTAAATTCATTAAATATAAAGTTTCAATAATAGGTTCGAAAATATATAAAAATTTATAAACTAAAAAATCTTCGCAATCACTATTTACGCGTGATATTAGCAGTGAAAATTTAAATTAAAACGGTTAATAAGAATTATAGAAGAAATACATTTTAACCATTAATCAAAATTTTTTATAGTTAAAATGCGTAATAGTAAAAATACACTTGAACAAGTACCAATACATTTATTTTTTTCGAAATTGTTGTCCCCTGCCGTACTATTTCTTGTAATATTATTTGTGTAAAACACAAGAACTATGTTACAAAAACATAATCTTGAATAATTTTGAATAGGTGCACTTATGGATCAGTGATTGCTCAAGTTTAACTGATTTTCATGCGCTTGTTATAATTTCCACCGAAAGAATTTCAAGTCTCAGACCCTACTGAAAATTTTATTATCAAACAAACGATTATTTTTTGAATATTTAATTTTCGAACTCAAATTTCAAATTGTTTGATGTTTTGAATGATTAAAATGATGTTATCATTTGAAAAAAAAGATATGATTCAATAGGTCAGAATTTTAAAATTATAAATTTATATGTACAACGTAAATCAACTTTCATTAAATTTTCAACGCTTTTGCTCTTATTTTTAATGTTTAAACTAATTTAAAATTATTTAAGTTATACTTACTAATAGTTTGATATTTCAGTTTCTATAAATTTTAAAAATATATATCGCATATAAATCAGAATTGCCAAAAAAAAATGGACTAATTATTACTATAATATTATTATTGTGAAAAAAAATTCAAATGTTACTTTTCTGAGTAGAACTTATATAAAATATTAGTCATAGCTAAAGTTTACAGAATTCATGTCGAGATTCGTTCGAAAAAATACTGTCGGTTTTTGCGAATTCAGAACTGACCATCTGGAATTGAGTGATTCGCGGTTCAATAGATTTTTTGGTCTAAAATAATTTTTAAAGAATTTTTCTTTTAAATACAAAAAACAACACATTGGTTTGTTCGCATTTAAAAAAAATTCAAAAGAAGATCAATTTGAATTATTTCTTCGTATGATCTAAATTTTGTCTGCTGAAATAACGAGTTGAAAATTAAGATTTATTTACTTTTTTTTTAAATAATTTTGTGTTATTGGCTTAAAAAAACGAATAGTTTTCAAATCGGTGCGGCTATTGTGTTGACACTCGCTCAATAATCATTCGTCTTCATTGAATAATTAATGGCTATTAATTATTAATTCTGATATTTATGTCGAATAATAAATCAATCATCAAAAATCATTTGGTTTTGTTTAATCAAAAACATTTTTTTTACATAAATAATAATCAGTAACTAATTTAGTTTTATAAAAATATTAAAAAATATATTTTTGATAATTTTTATAAAAAATTTTTACTCTTTTTCTCAAATCTCGCTTAATAAGATATACACTTTATATATATTGAGTAAATATGATCATATCTAATTTGTGTTAATTTTATGAAAATTATTCATTATAAAACTATCTCAAAGCATAAAATTATCGGATTCATAATGTAGACATCATATTTAATTTTTGTTACTAATAAAAATAAATTTTCACGCTGTAAATCAATAAAAAATTAATGATCATTTGAAAAAATATTAGAGAAGATGTAAAATTTTAAAATAGAAATTTTATTTATTTATCTATTTATTTATTAGAAAAAAAAGAATCAAAAATTGAAAGAAAATATTATTCTTTTTAAAATCAATGAAAATCATTAGGTGAATTAGATTAGAAATAATGTCTATTAATTTTAATATAAATAAGTATAATTATTTAATGATATTCACTCTTTCTGATATTAATAAGACAGTTCTTTTTTTTCGATAAAATGTATAGTGCTATATCAAAAATTTATCGATTATAGCACATGAATAATATTTTATTTCTTAATTTTATTTATTTATTTATAGGTAATCTTCTCTGTCCTCTGCTTATCGATTGATTTTGTAATTTTAAAAGTTATATAAACTCAGAATTAAGTTTTTTTAGAGCTTTTGTGAAAAATTGAAAAAAAGAAAACTGAAAGATTTATAACATTGGGAATTATAACTTATAACCTTGAAACACCTGAAAATATATTGATATTGAAATAAGATATTTATGTTTAGCAATATGTAAATTTATGTCTTGTTATCAAACCTTCCAAACAATTGAAATTGCTAAACTATGAATCAGTGGTTTGTAGGTGGTCAACAGGATTATGTAAATTTATGTTTTTATTTTACCTGTTGCATGCAAATTACTTTTGATATTCTCATTAAGTGATAGTTTTCATTCAAATTTATTCAATGTCAAAGTAAAAATATTTTTGTATTTACAGTGATTTTATTAAAATCACAAATAAAAATTTATTCTTTTCTAATTAACACTATAAGATCAAAAATTCAAAATTTGATAATCAATATAACCTTTTTTGAAAATTAACATGGTTTTTTACTGATTTTTTATATTATAATAATTAAAGGTATACTTTGTCCATGCCCAAATTTTAATTTAATTTCACATCTGAAATTTTGATATACACAAAAATTTATAATTATTTTAATGTCAATAATTATTTAAAATTCCAATAAATGAGAAGAATGATTTTTTTCATTCATATTGAAATTGGAAAAATAGAATTTTAAAACCTATCTTTTGTGGAAACAATTTTTGATGACTGAAATAATCAAATTTAGTAAATCTTAAAGGCAAAATTGTGTCCAATGAAGACGAAATTCAGATATAAAAAGTGTTAAAAATCATCGAAAATTGAATAAAGATAATCTAAAACTGTTGTCAAGACATATTATTAAGAAGGCCATTTTTATGTTATTATTTAGAAAAAATATGTCTCAAAATGTATGATACCAATATGAATCTTATTCATGAATGTTACAAATTATTCATATGTAATGCAAGTCAAAGGTGTTAATTTGACTGGTATTCAAAAATTAAAAAAATATTATGAAAAAAATTGACTAATTGTAATGCTAATTAAATTTTTGTAAATTTATAAATGAAATTCTAATAAAATATAGAAAGCGTTTGTTTTTTTTAAAATTAGGTAGTCTAACATTCAGTAACTAGTTGTAACTAATCATCCCTTATTTCTTTTTGCTGACTATATTATTTTAGATCTTAATCGACAATATTCAAAACTTCACTGCCGAATACTAAATAGCATAGTAATTTAATAGCTACATTGATATCAAATCAATACCTTTATTTAAGATGAAAAGCGCAATAGGAGTCCAGTTTGTGACTTTAGCTTTTATAAACAAATTTTTATAAATCTCCTCTCATAATTTGTTTTTAGAATATTACAATAACATTCTTTGGAAATAAAAAAAAATCTTCTAATTAAATGAATGTGTATTTTAAAAAAAGGTTTTGGGTGAATATTTAAATTGATTTCTTAAAATGAAATCAATATTCATGTAATACATTTTTAAAATTAAAAATTCAGATATTAAAAAATGTGAAAATACAATTTAAATATATTTTCTTGTGTTTACTAAAAATGTAAACTTTTCAAAAAAATATTCAAATTGAATTTCTTAAAAATAATATTTATGGTCTTTATTATATTAGCAGGATACAACTAAATCAGAACTAAATTAATACCGTTAATCAAATGCGTCTCAGAAAAAAAAAAGATCAAAATGAAATTTACCACAAGATTTCATTTTAATAAGAATTACCCATCATGCTACCTAGGTGACAACCATTGTGTGGGTGATTTACTAAACCAAAAATATTTCTTGTAACTTACAAGTCATGTACAAGATTTTTTTTAATCAAATTTTAATAACAAATTTCTGTGCCTTTCATACAAATTCTTAATCAAAACAAGCAAAATTTTGTTTTTAAAGTATTATTGCAACAATGTCTTCAAATACTTTATTTGAATAAGATCCATTAGTGATACAAATTATACATGTTTCAAAGACATTGTATTTAAATTCAGCATACTTGTAATCTACACCTAATATAAGTACAATATGTCTTTGTTCTTGTTTACAGCAAACATTATTCAACTGAACAAAAGAAAATCTTAATTTATTCTTTAAGAATATTTTTTCAAAAGAAATACTAAAATAAGCCAAATGATTAATTTCACTTGTTAATTTTTATTTATCATAAAAAAAACGTAAATTTTTAGATCATCAATATTTAAATATGTAAATAAATTGTAAAATATTTTAGATTTTTGAATTATTCAAATTTTGTTGATTCTAGACTCAGTAAATGTATTGAAATACAAATTTATTTTACTTTTTTCTTCTTGCAATTTATTATTTCCTTTCTTATATTTTATTAAATATGACACAAATTAACTTTGCGTACAGAAAATAATATGAATTGAATATTTTTTTACCAATAAATACAAATATAAATTGAGCTGGTAAAATCCAATTTCCACATCTTGAAATCATTTGTGCTAAAATTAAATATACTCTTCATTTTCACGGCCATTTTCTACTTTTTAATCTGAAATAGAAATTCAACACTATTGAAAAAAAACTTGAATGTACTAATCAAAAATAAAATTAAAGAGCTGATAAATTTTTAATTTTTTATTCAAAATGTTATCACTTAAATTGAAAAATTAAGAAATAAGGTCTATTTTTATATTCGCTTCTCGCGTCAATGTAATTAAAAGTAGCGTGAGAATTTTTATCATTCTTTGAATGAAAAACACTTAAATTTAAGAAAAATTTAAGTTTTAACAAAAAAATTATATCTCAGGATTTATTTCGTGAATTATAAAAATCAAGAAAATTTTAATATGTTTAAATTTAATCTCTTCAAATACAAATTTTAAAAATTTTTATAAGTTTAAAATGAAAATGATAAAATAAAAAATAATCAATTTAATTTAACAAATTCGAAAAATGAAAATTTTAAATCTTTATATAAAATAGATCTGATTATGAAAAAAAATAGAAATATTGAATTTAGATTCGTATAATAATAATAATTTTCAAAAATTTATATGATTATGCACATTTACATAAATTTTTTTCTTACGGAATCAAAATTTAACTTGGACGAAAGTGAGCTTTATCATTTTTATTTTTCAAGAGCACTTTTTAGTAATTTCAATACATTCATATATTAGAATTTTAAAAGTAAGTGTTGGGTGCACGTGTGTAACTTCAACTGCTGCTCTTGTTATTTCGTGGTACAATTAAAATCAAAATTGGTGCATTATAGTCGACACTTTCACCAGCTGCTTTACTCATTCATTGTCGATTGAATAACTTATAAAAAAAAATATCAAGAATCTGTAAAAGAATGATTTCAAAAGTGTTTCTGTCTAGTTTAAATATAGGGATTTGCCTCAGTTTTTGGGACTAAAAAATTCGCCTAGTTTTTTTTTTAAATTGTTTTTTATGATTTTAAATTACAAAGCTTTCGAAAAAATCTAAACGACAAGTAAGTTCTTAAAAATTTAAAATCAATTTTATTAATGTTCATAAGATCAAAAAGTGATTTCTTCTTTTAGTCGATTTATTTTAAAAAATTTTTGAAATTTAAGCAAATCATAAGAACAAAATTTACAATCTCTCCCGCCTATAAAAATTAGGTCATGCAATTTCAAAAAAAAAAAATTTTTTAAGAAATTTAATTAGGTAAAGTCAACCCCATTCGAATTACATTTCAAATCACTCCCTCAAGACTTTTTGACTTAATTTGAAGTTTTTCAGACTTTAACGACACAATTATTTCCTTCTTTTTTTTTCATTTTTAATACTTTTAATGATTTGATCTAAAAATTATCTGATTACAATTTTACATAAACATTTCGCCTAAAAAAAATGCATTCCAAATAGTTGCTGAAACATTGAAAAATACTGTGCGTTAGATTTGGCTGTAAAACATTTACAAAATTAGTTAATGTCAACTAAAAAACTAAATTAATTTTGTGAGAATTCGAATTTCGTTTTTTGTCTTTAGTGGCAGATTAATGATAAATTTTTATCACTGAAATCAAAAAAAAAAAAAAATATTTTGCCTTTGATAAATTTTATTTCAAAGAATAAAACGAAAAAAAATCACTATTTATTTTGATAATTTTTCTACAAAATTTCGAGCAAAAACACTACATTATTAAAAAAAATTATCACTAAAAACATGGTTCATCAAATAATTTTGACTAATCTCGAAATTTTTTTTACATTTTATCCACAGAATTGGGCATACACTAAAATATGATTTAAAATATATTTTTATTTTTTAATTAATTAACATATTTAATTTATCTTTATGATATCAATTATTTTATTTCTAGATAATTTTTTTAGGTTAGCTTTTATTGAAACAAAAAAAAAACTTATACTCAATAAATTTAAAAATAGTCACAAAACTAGTTTAAGATTTATGCTAAGATATTCTAATAAGATTCAAATTATTGGACGGCTCCTAATTTAAACAATGAGTAATTTAAAAAAATTTTGAATAATTTTATACATTGTGAGTAAATTAAGCATGATTTTGAATAGTCTAATGGTAGTAAAATGAACACTAATCATTCAAAACAGCAATCTTGTGCCTCTAAAAATATTTAAAAAGTTTTAAGATAATGAGCTTTCGGATGCAAATTATTTTACATAGACAAAAATGAATGAAAGAAAAATGAAATTTGATTTTTAAAATATTTACTTGCAATTTTCATAGTACATAACTTCAGTAAACTGAATAATAAGTTTAAAATTATATCGAATGCTAAGGGTTAAATAAATCAATTTGGGCGCACTTATCATATATGTAAAAAAAATCTATCAGTATCTATTATGATAGGTCCCAATAGAAATATGGACCTAAATTTTAGGAAAGTTCATCTTCTAATGAGTTGCATGACACTTGAATGCTTAAATTTTCTTTTAAAAATCTTTTACAATTTATATAAACAAATGAACGAAAAAAAAATTTTTACTAAATAATCTAAACTGAATCATTAAAGTTATTGATTATTCAAAGATATTTCCTAGTATAAATACTATCAATTAAAAATATAGAATATTCATCAAATTTTCTTATTGAAGAAAAGAATGAAACTTTTGCTTAAAATTAAATGAATTTCGGCTAAAAAAGGCAGTGATTTAAATTTAATTTAACCTCTGGAACCATTCAAATATTTGACTAATGAGGATCATCTTTTAACCCATTAAATTAACTATCAATCACATCTAAGTAAATTCAGACTGATTCTACGTTTATAAATTTTTTTTTGAGTTAGTATAGTGTACTTTCAAAATCACATTAGTATATAATCATTCAAAAATAGATGACTATACTACGCTTAGTATTATTAAATGCTTTTTTGTTTGAAATTATCTTAACATAACGTTACTCAACACAAGCGTGACCCTTAGATCATTCTTCTATAAAATAAAAATTTCTAACTTGAAAGATTTAATTATGACTAGTAGCTTCAAACTATTTAGACTAACCTAGGTGCAAGAACGAGTTAAAGGCCATAAATAAGCTAGTTTCTTATATTATTAAACTAAATATTTAATAAATTAGAATATTTTACTATTCGAGAAGTCAGTATTTCAAAATAGAAGATTGTATTCATCAAAAATAAATTTTTGACTATATCTCAATCACAAATCTATTATTTACTCTAATTATTTCAAATTAGAAATATTCAATCAGCATTATTTATCTCTAAAATTTTTTTTAATGTTTACATTTTTTTTTCTGAAATCATTTTTTAGTTTTTTTCAGAAATATTTATTAAAAAGAAAACTTTTACGAGATTTTTTCTTTTTTTTCATATGACTTGCGATTGAAATATTCAATTTCTTCATTTTCATTTAATTTTTACAAAATTTGATTTTGAATTTTATCTCTATTCATAACTTAGAATTTTTTTTTCAAATAAATCTTTTTATGAATAAGTTACCGAATTAAATATAATTTTTATATTGAAATTCACTTCGAAATTATTTCAATATGTTTAGTAATTACTTTTCAATAATTTTTATTTCAAAATTTTTGTTGCTCTCCCAACTTTATAGCCAGAAAAATCTCAGACCCAATATTTTTTTAATACTTTATTCTTCCAATTTCTAATATTGATTCATGATAAAGTGATCAATTTACAGAATATGTGAATCAGAAAAAAAATTGTGAGCTTTATTAAAACTTTTTCTGGAACGGACAAGCAAATTGATTTTGAAATCGAATTTAAAATTTTCTCCTGAAAAAAATTAAAAATCATCGATTTCTTTGATTGTAAATTTTATTTTACGAAGATCTTTTTTCATTTTTTCGCTTTATTATTTTATCACATAATAAATATTTTTTATTATTTTTTTTTAATTGATGCAATCAAAAAAAATTTTTTTAATTAGTACGAATATTCTTGAATTTTTCAAAAATGTAAAATTTAAAATTTTCTATCATCGAAATAGTTATGTCTTATGATTGAAATTCTTTATTATGGAAAAATATTTTTCATTAAATTTATAAAAAGTGTAGTTATTTATTCAATCTCTAATTCAATTTTGTAAACTAGACTGGATTTGATTTGAATTTTTTTTTTTTTCAATAGCTCAATCCGAAAAAAAAATATATTTATATTATTTTATTATGATATCAAAAAAAAAAGAAACACTAATATATTTTTTTTCTAATTCAAATGCAAATTAGGTTTGTCGCAGCCTGAAATTGTTAAATTATAGCTAAAGACCATAAAGAGATTAATTTGTTCAACAAATTTTTATTCTTGGAAATATATTTGTACGATTTGATAGTTTTCTAGGACATAATCAATTAAATTTTCAATTAAATTTACTGCAATTTATCGAATAAATTGAGCTAATTTTATTTCTTTTTTTTTCCCAATCGAATTCAAAATATTGAAAAGTGTTTTTTTTTTCATTGTTGACTTTACGAAAATTATTAAAATCTTTCTTAGTCTAATATGATATAAATTTGATTGAGCGAGACATAAAATTTAGATCAATCGCATTTGAAAAAGATTAGATAAAAAGATTAGATTTTCAAATATATAAAATATTGCAATGAAACAGCTAATCGTTGAAAAAAAAACAAAAATCATGGATTCAAAATTTAAATTGTTCATAATGTTGCATAAACAATTTCTGATTAATAATTTATCAGTAAAAAATATAGAATCATAAATTTCAAGACAATTAACAAAATTTTAATAAAATTTTTCTAATTTCACATTTTAAACATGAAAATTTTTTGAGCAATTTTATAATTTATAAATTTGAATTCTTAAAATTTAGAATTTGAAAAGCCAAATATTTCTTATGGACTGAAAGATTGATTCGTGTTATCGTGTTAATAAACAATTTAAAATAGCATTGATTTGAAATATTAAAAAAAAGTTTATAATGAAAAACGTTTTGTATTTAGCCAAGTATATATAGACCAATAAATATAAAAAATTCATTGCTGAAAATAGAAAATATTCATTGGTTTAAATTACTTATACTTAAATATAGAAATTTTATAATAGCCTGTAATAGGTCACCTGTTGATTTAATATTTTTAGTAATTTTAAACATCACTTGGTCTATAATAAATTGTGTGGCCAAACTGATACACTGATTTCAATGGCTTCAATTGATAAAGTTTTTCGATTTGAATTCAAAAAAATGAAAATCACAGGATTTTAAATGTTTCGTTACATAATTTGTTCAAGCATCTCTCAAGTTTAGAACACCAACACCGACTATTACCACACGCATTATTTGTGACTAATTACCCACTTAATGAATCTCAGTCAAATGTTCGAAGTATTCGGAAATTACTAATGGAGAAAAAATATTATTTTACAAAAAACGTTTTTTAATGTAAGGAAGCAACCAATTAAAAAAAAAAAATAATATCAATCAAGATGATCATATTTTTAGTAAATTTTAAAATTATCTTTCAAACAGTAAGGTATTAAAAAAGCAAATACCTTTATTAATTCGTTTTAAGCTGAATTGTATCAAGTGCTTAAAAAATTTAACTTAGATAAATGTTCAAATAAAAATCATTGAATTTAAATCTTTTTAAATCAAAAAGCAATGTATATAAAATTAAATATCAAATCTATAAACTAATCATGTTCTGACCACTCAAAAAATATACTCGATAATACTGAAAAGTTTAAAGAAATTAATTGAACATACATTCAGAGCAAGCAAACAAGATAATTAGAATAGCAAATATTTTTACAAAAAAAAAAATTTTCCATTTAGATGGGTGAATTAGGTATGTATTGCAATTCAAAAAAATGAACAGAATGTAAGATTCGTGATTTATTTTTTTCTCAAAATTGAAAATAATAGAATTTTATAGACTTTATTTATAATAATCAAAACGATCAGACACTAAAATTTAATAGATGAAAGTAGGACTTTTTGTCGGGTGAATATACGTTCAGCTAAGTGTATGGATAATTAAAACATAGAGACAGTTAGGCCCATTTAATGAGAATTTACTTATATGTACTGACCAAAATTTATAAGTTAACTTTATAAATTGATTCATCTTTTTTTTTCATGCATGCCTGATTGATTAGTAATGGATGAGTGGCGTGCTTTGCAATTAATACCTTTCAAATAGATACTTTAGATTCATTTGACGAACTACTAGTGAACTTCCTCTAGGTGTTTAGTACTTGCTAGTACTTGAACATATATAGCCATCGAATAAAACGCATCTTGGTGTGCAATATAAGTACTTTTCCGACCGTGACTTCAAATAGTGCTTTTAATCAAACAGTTGGTTAAGTGGATGTTTAAGTCATTAAATACTCTAATTACCTTGTTCGCTTAAGTATACCATTAATTATCTTATTTGTGGGGATGTAACTTATTTCGCATCTTCTATTATTTTTTTTTTATGAAAGAAATATTTAGAGAAAATTGTTAAATTTTTATAACGAGTACACTGTACATCAGATGACAGGTTAATTTTTTTTTCGCTTTTGTCATAATTTATACTAAATTATTATTGACCACTATTTATTTAAACAATTTTATTAGCATATATGATGTGTTTGATGACCAGGTACCAAAAATTAAAAATTCATTAGCTAAAATAAAAGACAAAAAATTTTTTTATGTTAATTTTTTGATTTTTGTCGAAATTAGCTAGAAGATACATTGAAACTAAATTTAATATGTAATATTGATTCGAATTTTCTAATAAAAAGATTAATTGAAATTTATCCACCTGCTACCGAGATAATTTTTTTAAGCGCAACAGCCAGAATTAGTTAAAACATAAAATTTTTTGATTGAAAATATTAAAATTTTATAGTTAAAAACAACTCATGGTAAAT
>BLXL01001333.1:0-29038 GCA_023170135.1 Acarapis woodi
TTTAAAATTATTAAAAATTAAAAAGTATATTAGGCTATGGATGTTGCTCAGATTAAATCTGGCATTAGTAATAAAAATAAAAAAGCAAAACAATAATTAAAATTTGATGATGCGTGCTAGATGATAAGCAAAATAAACTTTTGTGCAGAAAAATATAAAGTATTATCTCAAGGTAAAAAAAGTAGCCAAAATTAAATGTTAAAATACATAAATTTAACATTCTAAAATTAAAAAATTTACAAGTAATCTAATATAAAGATAAAGTATAATTATTATTTGCGACTTTTTGCAGTAAATAAGCAAATTTTTATCGTTTGAATAATGGGAGTAAAAGTATGATAATCAAAGTACACGCAAACTCAGTGAAATCTATATTAGGCATTCAAGCACTCATTCTTAAATTTATAAATAGTGAATATTAAGTCATATCAAAGTTTCCTAAGAGCATCATTATAAGCCGTGAGAAAAAGTGTAAAAACACACACACAATTATTGATAGCAATGATTATTGGTAATTTTTTGAAATTTTCTCATTCTTAATTATTAAGATATTTAATTAATCGTAATTTTAAAAATGCACTCTATCTATCTACTATTAAAAGTAAAATAAGACAATTGAACAAAAATAATTAAAAGCGAACTTACCTCTATTGTTTCATGAAGATCCTTTACATAGGCACTCTCTGTTTGCACAATCTCCATTATAACTCGATCCATTTGACTAAGCGTATTTATATTGTTTTGATTTGTTTGATAAACTGAATGATGATAGATCAAGTTATTGGGCAGATCATCTTGTTTTGAATAATCTGGTTCAAAATTATCAAGATGATTGCATCTAAAATGTAGCTGATTGCTGGTACTTGATACAGAACGTACAAGACTAATATTTGAATTCGAGCGTAAAACACAACAAGAACATGTACTGTGTACAGATGGTTCAGTTGAACTGGCTGAGTTTTCACTATGGCAAGCTGAACTTATGCCGCTAGAACTGTGTGCATCTAAATTCAATTTATGATTATATTTATTTATATTGCATCCATTTAGCTCATCGTCGCCTAGACTTTCGATGCTCGCTAAATATGGCTTTTTGAGGTGATCAGATAAAGCTATTTTTGAAAAATAAAAAAATTTTATAAAATAAATAATGGATTTACGAGAAATCAAAGCAAAATTTTCAATTTATATAAATCATATGTACCTAAACTATTGTTTCGACTTAATGAGCAGCATGAACTAGATGATGATGAGATTGATGAGAGACTGAGTGGTCTAGATGGCTTGAAATGTGCACTCAGTTTAGAGTGACATTTGTTGATGTTATTCATGTTTTTTTGTTGATGATGATGCGTTTGATTAATGATCAATGAAGATGAGTCTGATTTACAAAATGAGGCGTCTATGGCTTGATAAGAATGATTATCATTTTGTTGAGATAATTCAATTTTTTTCGCTTGTTGATTATTTAACTTGAAAAATAAATTTGATGAAATAGATGTATTGAAATTATTTGTTTTTGAACTTATATTATTTAAATTTCCATGTTGACTTATCTTATTATGATTATTTAAAGTAGATTCGGATGTTATGTAGTTCTCAGCATCTAAATATTCATTATCAGATTCATTTTCATCAATGTGTACAATTGAAGACGACAAGGGAATAGGACTTGAAAAACATTCACACTTAAATAAATGTTTTTCAATAGATTTTGAACAGTCAAGTGTATTAAGATTTGAATTTAAGTCAGAACGAGTAGCATTAATTTCATTTGACGAATTCAAAACTATTATTAGATAAAAATAATTTAAAATAAATACTTTATCATATAATATTAAAATTAAAATAATGAATTTTTTCGTTTTACCTGTTGATTGTTCTAAATTCCGAATCGGTTGCTGAACTGGTTGTTCAAAAAGATGTTCTTCATCTTCCGGGTTTGCCATTTTTATGAAGTATTTTTTGCTTTTAAATTTTTTTCAAATTATATACTATCATTATAAATAAGATTAGCGATCACCTTTTTCACTCTTTCAAAAATGACCAGCTTTTATGGCGATAATTGCAAATCAATATTCTTAACAAAAAATTTGATGTAAATTTCAAATTTTTGAAAATTTATTTTTACACAAACAAAAAGGAAATGAACTATTGATTGCTTGATAATAATGAAAGCTTTCAAATCAGGTAAAGATTAACATGCGCTGAATACTTTAAAAAAGATGGCCTGTGTAAAATAAGAAATTAAAAGAAATTTAATAAATTATTTTGCTGCGAAAAGAAATTCAAAAAAAAAAAAGAAAGAATGAATCGAAAAAATTTTTTAGTCTATAGAAGTAAATGTCTTTACAATTTGATTGATTTTCAACTATGAAAATGTTTAAATATGAATGGTTAAAAAATTTACTTTAATTTACGTGATAAAACAAACATAAAATAAATAATAAAATAATATACTCTTAAGGTGATCCAGAGATTAGTTTTTCAAATTTTATTCAAAAATCAAATTTCAACAGTCTTAAAAGTATAATGAATGAATCATTAAAGATTAATAATTGAAAACTAAATTCTGTTTTTTTCAATTAAATTAATTAGACTAAATAATTTTTGGTGCAATAATTTTAGTACTAAATATTTAGGTATTCAAAAATTTTGATATTAAAACACTATTGAAATTTAATTATAAATTTTAATTCAAATCATTAGATTTCGATGAGACAATAAACTTAAATTTATTGATATACGGCTTATTCATTAATAACACGAGAAAATTATAAAAAATTAAAAATTATGAAATTTTATGATATTTACTATATAATATTACGAAAATAATTTACATTATAGGATTAATTCATAGAACTAAGAAATATTTAAAACACAAGATTGAAAAATGCGACTCAATATGTTATAGCGCTCGTAGAAGGTAACTATCGATAAATTATTAATGATTAATTAGTTCTAATTAAAGATGAAAATAAGTGATCATTTTACTTTGATTAATCCTTAACATTTCTAGGCATCATATTCAAGTCGATCTAATCTTGTAAGTATATAAGAATTTTTTTATGATTATATATTATAATAAATGCGAATGATTAAACGTATGACATAACTTATCGATTCGCGGATATTAATAGCATTAAGTTCTTAATATTTTATTTTATGTTCCAACTAATTAAATGTATGCAATAAATTTTGTAATATAGCTTTATTTATAAAAAACTCTATCACTTCATTTTTTTATATTATTCTATGATTTATATTTGAAAATTCTGATGACTAATTAATGTAAGTGAGAATTCGTTTTCAACACTTTGATTGCACTTTTTATTTTTAAAAAAAAAACAAAAACTAACTGGGCCTTAAGTTCTAAAATTTCAATCAAACTGAAAATAATCAACTTTTTCTTTATTCCTAAGAAACGCTAGCTAGTATCTTGAAGATGAATTTCACTGATTTAATGATTTTAATGAAAATAAGCTAGAATTTTTTGAAATTCTTAAAATACAAAAAATTGATTCTATAAATTTTCAATACAAACTTTGTGCTAATAAAACCTGAAATGTAAAATTTTTATTCAACCATTTCACGGAAATTTATGATGAATTTTCTGATGTATTGCCCGTGAAATTCAAATCATAAAAATTTCATAAGAAAAAAAAATTGTATCTAAGCGATAAAAAATTTTTCAAAATATTTTCATTTTAGAAACAAACATGTGGATTAAGTTTTATGAAATTCAATTCGAATTTGTTTACATTTATCTGTTTATTATCCAAAAGGAAGTCTGATGAGATATTTTCAAATTATATTTTTACTAGATTTATTTGGTCATCCAATTACAATCAGTATAAAAACATCTTGTTACTAATCACAGAAATTTTAATCAAATGAAGTTCATTATCACAAGAAAAAAATAAATAAATTTGAAACTCATAATTGCAAAATTAGAGAAATTTAATAAAAATTTCATTAGAAACTAGAGTTCAAATTAATTTTTTAATTAGAGCTTTTAAGTAGATTTGTTTTTAGATAAATTAAAATATCATCATCGCAGGTAAACTGAATATGAATTTCGAGTTTTTTTTTAGATTTGTTAAAATAAAATTCTAAACTAGAATAAAATATGAGATTAGATAGAAAATTGGACAAAGGCATTTCATGAAGAATGTTGGGTGGACTTTAATTTTATGTTTAACAAATGTAAGTTTGAGATTTTTCGCAAAAATTCTTAAAGAGGCAAATCATTCAAATTAGTCAATAACATAATTCATCGATGATCCACACCGTGATTTGTAATATAGCACTTATGTACTTTAGAATTAAACACATTTTCACACTCAAACACTGATTTGCACTAAAGTGTGAAAAATCACCTTTGCATCCGATCAAATAACATCTAACTCTTTATATTATGATGAAGTAAGCAAAAATAAAGATTGTTCACAGTCGAATAAAAAACATTTGGTATATTTATTAAATTATTGATGTGAGATATAAAGTGTTGACGAAAATATTTCAAATTCAAATAAAATAAACTTGATGTTTTTCAAATAATGAAATTGACAAATTAAAGCGATGAGTTCATGATTTAGCAATAAATGATACAAGTTAAAGGAAATGGAATTAAAAATTGATTTGCATCATGAAATTTTATGCTTGTTGAAAAATAAAAAAAATAAAAACTATCGATTCGCGCGACAATTTTTCATAAAATATCATCAGATCAATGTGAAACAAAAAAAAATTTTCCTGCTTTTATTTGAAGTTGTGAGTAACAAAATTAAAATCAAATAACATAGAAAGGGAAAATAAATAAAAATTTTTCATAATTTATCCAACTTAAAATCCAATTAAATTTCAATGACTTACATAATTTTTTGTCCTATACTAGTTTTAAATACTCTCTAAAAATTAAGTTATAATTCGATTTATAAAATTGAAAAACTGGGTTGATTAAGTGATCATCTGTAAATTATTGAGTAAATTAATTAAAAAATAATTATCAAAAATATTATTTGAGGTAAGCTTTATCAATAATTTTATAATTTGAGATAAATCACTTTAAATAACAAATCGCCCTATTATAAGCTAAATCAAGCATTTAAAGAGTACCCATGAAGCTATATTTACAAAAGATGATTCGTAATTGAGTTTGTTAAGAGAAATTGAAAAGAAAAGCACGATAGAAATCATCTGTCAAATAATCATATAATTCGATATATTATTCGAATAAATGATTTATTATCAGTCGTCATGTTACCTGCATTCGAAATTAATCTATTCATTTCAAATAAATAATAATTTATTATTTGATAACTAAATCCAAATTGAAAGATAATATTATTGGTGGGTCAATATTGTAATAAATATACTTAAAAAATCCACAGGTTTACAGAAATAAACTTGAAAATAGATTTTTTTCAATAATTACATTTATTTAAATATAATTAATAGAATCTCAATAGAACGAATCACTCTTTTATAGTTAGAATTGTTATTTAAATAATTTGAGATTATATTTAGTATCAATTTGATTAGTTGAGCAATCGAAAATTTATTTAATAGGAAAATTACAAAAAATCACAAAAAAAATACATCTAAAGAATAAAAATCATAAAAATCATAAAAACCTAGCTTCGAATATTTATCGATATTGTGATGAATCGTTTGAAAAAATTTTATTTAAAAAAATGATTAAATTCATTATTTTTAGAAGCCAATCAATTTTTGAATTCACAAATTTCATAATTGCAATACATGAATAAAGTGTGTTGCCAGATCAAATTTAAAATTAATTTCATTTTTGTTTGCAAGATCAAAAGATGAATTTAGTCTGAAGAAAAGAGTATTAATTTTTTTTTTTAAATTTAAATGAAACTAATTTAATAGTATAATAAAAAAAGGATAAAATATTTATATAACGGCACAAAGTGCAGATTTTAATAAGTATTTCTTAAGAGTATAATTGAAAAATTTTAATAAAAATATTTTAAATTATTGCGAATTATGTGAATTTATAATTGATAGGCATGCAATTCGAATAATATCTTTTAGAAAAGATAAACATGATTTTAAAAGACTAAATTTAATGCTTTCAATTTAAGGGCCGGTATTTTTATTTAATTAATGATAAATTCGAAATAAAAAATGAAATTTTGAGATAATAATTTGCATATTATTAAAATTCCATCAAATTCAAGTCCGAAAAGTTTCAGGTAAAATACAACATCAAAATATATATTATATCGTCTAATCTAACAATTAAGCAAGAATAATTTTGAAGTAAAATCTTATTTGAAAAATTTCGAGAAAAAATACAGGAATTAATTTTTTATTAAATGTTTAACTCTTCATTGAAAGCAAAGTCAAAAAAAAAAAAAAATGAAATGAATGAAAAATTGGAAAAAATATATCCTTTTAAAAATTATTAAAAGTCTGTTCATAATATAATAAATTTATTGTTGAAACAAAGTCTCACATCAATAAAAATTTATAATTTCAAAATTTTATACATTAAAATATTTTTTTAAATAATATTATAAATGTGATTTTAATCATATGTTTAAGACTTTTAGTTTTAAATTCATAAATTGAGATGAAATAGCTCTGAATCTAAAATTAAAGACTAATTTGTTTATTCAAAATTTCGATTCCTGGAAATTTCAAAAAATTCTTTATTTCTTTAAATTTCTCGAAAATTTTTCAATCACAGCATTAGAAAAAGTCAATTTTTTATTGCAAAACTACTTTAATTCGATAATTTTTAGCTATTCAATTAATCATTGAAAATTTTATCTTTTTTGATTTTTATACTCTTGAAAAAAAACGAGATTTCAATTTTTGATTCTGATGAAGTTCAATGTAAAGTTCAGAATTAAATAAATGAATGATATGCAGAATTTTTCGATGAATCATTGATTCTAAGAGTTCATTTTCAAATCCATCTTGAATTTTGAATCCGACATTCATTTAAAATGATGTAAATATTTAGTAATTGCGAACGAAAAATTAATTTAAACAAGCGCCGAAAAAAATTCAATAAGTTACAAGGACTTTCAAAACACTTTAAAGACAATAAAATTTTTTATTTAATAAAAGGATCATTGAACTTATATTGAGTTTTTCTCATTATTTTATGAAGGTGAATTCATTTTTTTTAATTACACCAAAATGATAAATTAATAAATTATTTTTAATTTTATGAGAACGAGCATTCATAAATAAAGGAATCAAAGATAAAAAAAAAATTCATTTAAAGATATCCTATAGAGAAGTTTTAAGTCTATTTCTGATATTTAAAAATGTGATTTAATTTTTTTATGTAATAAATAAATTTAAAATAAGAAAAAACTTTTTAAATTTAAATGAAATAAGGTTATCAAACGATGTTAAATATTTGCTTAATAACTACGAAAGATTTTTGAGTTATAAAATACAAGTCGATCTTGTATTTGTAAATAAATTTAGATAAAAAAACTTCACAGCCAAGTTCACCGACTAGTCTTGAATAGAACTAAATTCCCAGCTCTTTATTTTCCTTTTTTAATGTAAAATATTTTCGAAATAAAAGCGAATACTATTTAAATGAACTAAAAATAGTTAAAGTCTGAGTATGATCTTTGTTTTCAGCTGAAATATATATATTTTTTTTAAATTCCTTTTTGTATGAATCATATAAGAGTCATTGAGCATTTTTTGAGATTGAATAACTAAATATTTTAAAAAGAAAATCTCATATAGAAAAAATAAAAATTAAACTTAAATATTGAATTAAAAATTTTAGAGTAAAATACCGTCAAAATTTCGTTTGATTAAATAAGTTTGTTTTAAAATTTAATGTTTATTTTTAACAAAGAAAAAGTACTCTATTGTTGGTTAGAATATTTTTTCGACAATTTATTAACAAAAAATCATTCCAATTAGTAAAATTCATGCGCCAGATCACATTTACCGAGAAATTTTACAAAAAAAAAAGGTGAGAAAATTCAAATTATGGCCTTTTAAATGAATCATTCTAGAAATTGTGAGTTAGAATGATTTTGATGATACTTTCTAAACTTTGTTTAATACAAATGAAAAATATTTTCAAGAGTACATCTTGCTATTAAAAATGAAGTTACTTATACAAGCCGTTGAGTCGATAGTTTGACGTATGAATAGTATATTATTGAGACTGGTCGTGTTCTGATAAATGCATTTTAATAAATATATCAAGCTCATAAATAATCACAAGCATTTAATGTGCTAAGCAGTGATAAGATGTTAAAATAAGATTAAGCGTCGCAATTCAATTCAGACGTATTAATAAAACAATTGCGCCGCTTCAATTTGATTTTTAATGTCAACTACATGTTAAATACATAAGTCCAATAACATCAACTTAAAACATTTTTCGAGTTGATTGGCCTACTCTAATTCAATAAGTCAAATTTTAAAAATGGTTTCATCACAAAAATACTAATTGCCTTTGGATGAATTTTATTATTATAATTTTTAAATATAGTTATTTTTATAAAAATTTTCTTTTGATGATGGATCTCAAATTAATTAAAATTAATAAGTTCTAATCTAATTAGAAATTTTCAAAGTCTGTATAGCATCTCAATTAAGAAGTCTGTTCAAAAACACTAATTAAGTAGTCGGAGGGAAATTCAAGATAAAAAATGATAAATATTCATGTACTTTGTGCCCGATAAGATCATTCTAATACTTGATGTTGGTGCATGCGACCAGAAACAGATTCACACCAACCTATTACATATATTATGAGATATTTTAAATTTTTTTTAAGATTTTAATTCAAATTTTTTTTTTATAATAAAATACATCTAACTACCAAAAAAATCACCAAGAAAAAATACAAAATTTTGGGCAAAATGAAAATGTGAATTCAGACTCGAAAGTTGAAAGAAATAAGTTCAAGTTCTTTTTATTTATTTCGCACGTAGCGTACGAAGTCAAAAGAGACTTTATATTTGATTTCAAAAACAGATTGTATCAATCAAATTTTAAAGAAAAGATGAGAGAACATTAAACAAGAAAAATAAGGAAAAAATAGAAGACCTGATCAGCATTGGTAAAAAATCAAAAGGTAAAATCACATCACACGATAAAATGATAAATATTATTTTAAATATCTGCAATATTCAGTGATTTTAGTTCGATTAATAGTTAAAAAATTTTTTCAAAAAATTCAAAATATTACATGCTAAAATTTCAAATTTGAACTTCAAAACATAATAAAAACAATAATTTATAACTTGGTTAGTTTTTGGACGATAATACAAAAATGAAATACGGAACTAAGATCGGTAATAAAAATATTTAAATAGAAGTCTCAAAAACATAAATTTATTAATATTATTTATAATGAAATTTTAGGCTTTTTTTGTTTTGTTTTTTGTTTTTTTTTTTTTTTTGAATTTATTTTCCTCAAATCATTATCAAAGTTATTTGAAAATTAAAAAATTATTTGAAAAATTCAGAATCATAAAAAATTGTATCCAATAAATATTAAAAAACTTTATATTTATTTTTTTTAATTACATTTTGAACTATTCACTCAGAAGTGGTTAAAAATGAAAAGAATAAGTTTTAGATTTGAGGATTGCTAATTAGTGAGTTAAGAAACTTGAGAAACAATAAAATTTTGAAATTAGTAACAATTACATCTTCTAGGATCAGCACCAAAGCAGAGAACAGGGTTTTATTCGAAATCATAAAAATTCTTTGAGCAAATAGGTTATAATCAAAGCGTTGCATTGAAATTTGAAATAAATCATTTGAATTCAATCCTAAAGTAATTTGAACAATTAAATTTATAGGCGTGTTTATCTTTTAAGAATTTTCATAGATTTTTGCTTGTAATAAGAATTTTATATAAACTTTAGTTTTATGTGCTAAATAATTTTCTGATTAGATTAAATTCTTGCGAATAGATAACTAACTAAATATTCTAAATATGGAATAATTAAAATATTATGTAATATTTTAAAATATTTTATTGTGAAGAAATAATACGAAAGATAAAACATAATGTTTGTTATTCGGTAGACAATTTAATCTCATGTTAGTCAAATAAGTATTTCAAATAAAATATAAATATTTATAATTAATTGAAATTTTATCATACTTCTCATAAATCTTTCTAATAGAAACATATTAGACACTAATTAGAATTTATTAAATTTGTATAAAATAGAGAATCAAATTTGAAATTCATTGAGATTTTATTTTAGACATTTTAATTATAAAGAATCAGTTTTAAAATCAAATGATGACTCATATTAATAGTCCTTATAGTATAATAGTCCTTATTAATTGATTAAGTGTATAATTTGTTAAGAACACATAATGAAGATATTGATTTTAAAATTTACATTCCAAATTTTTGAAATAACCGGCTTTCTAGCCGACATTGAAATATAATTAATTTTAGAATATGGGATATTAAATAATGTTATTCTTGACTGGATTTTACACGATTATTTGAATATTCATCTAAAAAAATAGCGGTCATTCATTTCGTTTAAAATTCAAACAATTAGACTAAAGTAAGATGACTTTGTATTATTTTTATCAAGCAGAGTTATTGTTAATTTTTCAAGCTTGAGGCAAATTAATTCAAGTTTAGAAAATAACTAAATAATTGATCGATTTTGATTATCAATAATAATTTATCAAATTAAAATTATTCAATAACTAGTACAAAACAACTATTAAAAATTGTATTGAGCCATCATTGTATGAAATTTGAAATTTTTTATTTATTCAATACGATCATTCATTTAAATAAATAAATGTAATGTATAATTTATTTAAATAAAAGAAAATGACAAGAATATCAATCTTAAGTGACTATGTTTATGGATGAAATTTGATTCAGCAATCAATTATATTTAAAGCATATGAATAAAGAAAATTTAGATTCTAAATTAATTATCTATGATAATAACAGGTAATTTGAAATCAGATAAGTTTTTTGTAATTATTAGACGAAAAATAGATGGTTTTAATTTGTGATTGACTTTCGTTTTTACTTTTAACAATTTCGAAAATTTACATTCAAATATTACTTAAGAATAATTCATTGAATATTTAAATTAAAAACAAGAACTTATTTCATAAAATAATGTGAGCGAAATAGTAATTTTTATTGAAACGTCAAATAAAAAATTCATTTAATTGGACAATCTTTTTTTAATAGATCAATATGTTAATCTTCAGCATTTTGAAAATACTATAATTGTAGTTTTAATTATTTATTTCAAACAAATCATAAAATAATATAGAAAAACATTTTACAAATGATTGTTGGCTAAATGATTTGTGAATATGTGTATGAACTTTTTCAGACCTGTCAAACGAATCAGTATGTTTGAAATTGATTGAGGCATTCTCAATAATTGCAAATCCGAATAAAAGGATTTAAATAGGTAAATGAATTCGAATTCAAAAGTAAACAGCCGAATGGAGATGACCAAATCAAGTTATACAGACATTTTAATTTACTGAACTTGAGTTAAAAAAAAAGGTTGTTATTAATAAGTAATTGAAGTTAAAAAAATCAAATTCTATAGACAAATAAAAAAACATCATACAATGAGATGACAGATATTTTAAAGCATTAAGAGATGATGAAAGATTAAAAAAAAATTGATTTTTTGGCCAGGAGATGCCAATTCGGCAAGAAAAAAAGTAATAAATTTTCAATTAAATTAAATTAAATACACCTTATTAAAACACCTCTGCTCAGGTAAGATCATAAGTGAATTAAATTTAATAGAGAATTAAAAGACATCCAATGAATCATGAATGTTGTTTAATAATTTATTACACTTTTAGAAAAATATCACAAAGTTTAATGGCTAAAAGGTAGGTTAGTGTGCAATCTTACTAAACTAATTTATTTTATAACTGTATGATAGACTGTATGAACAGAGAAGTTATCAAATGGGTTGAAACATAATCAAAAACAAAAAAGAGTTGTTTGATGGAAGTACATTTGTTTCATTTGACTTGATATGATTTTCAACTTAATTAAAATAAGTATAAAATAATATTCGTAAGTAAATTTGAATATAATTTAAGAATCGACCTTGATTTAGATTGAAGTGAAAAATTTAGAGCCGTATGAACATATCAAAAATTTATTTTCCAATTTTAATGTAAATTTGAAATAAGATAATTATGAATTCAGACAAAAATAAAAATCATACAATAAATGCATAGAAAATGGTATGAAATAGTTTCAGGTTTATATTTTTTTAAAGGCGGTTAAAATAGAAAAAAAATTGTATTGATTTTTCAAAAAAAAATTATTAAACCTTTTTTTAAATATTTTTAATTCATTAATAACTATTAATTTAAAAAAAAAAAATTGTTGAAATAATTTATTGAATTCATGCTAAATGATTTTATCAGTATATTTTTTTAATCATTAATTGAACAAAATTGAGTCGATTCTCATTACTTCAAGTTATATGTTATGTGAATAACAAAATAAATTGAGTAAATTAAACAGAATTGATCGCCCGCTAATCATAAATAATATAAATATGTAATACATATATTTATTTTGATCCATAAAAATCTGTTTTCTGAAATAAAACCAAATTTTATTTGAAAAATCTTATTCTTCAAAATTTCTATAACCTCATGATTGCATATTATAAAACTCACATTCTTTAAAATTTTCGCGTGAATTCAAACTAGAATTATATTAAAACACATTTAAGATTCCTGCAAAATTTATTGCATGTGCAATGAATATTCTCAGAATCCACCGAGACCATTTTCAAGCATAGAATTTATTTGATCTCTTACTTTAAAATATACATTCTAAATATTCGAATTCTGTTCTAATGTCCTAATAGAGAACAATTTACTTTAAATTTGAGTCAAAAGAAATTTTTTTTTTTTTAAATATTCATTTTAGCTTTAAAAAATGTCTTATTAAATAAGTTTAAGTTTGAAAAAGCTCAAAAAAAAAAAAAAATGAATTTCAAAATAATTCGGAACAAAATATGGTGAGAGTTTCTAAAATCTAATAATGATATTAGAAAAAATTTGTTTACTAAAAAATTATCTTTTAAGAAGTAGTTATTCAAAATCTTGATTATTGAAAAGATCTATTTTAATAATTGAAATTTTCATTTTTGCAAACGTAGATAAGTTTGCCTAAATAAAAATTTTTAAGTATTAGAATGCTAATTAAAATTTTTCTGATTTCATCATCATTTCAGTCTTTTATCTTGAAAATATTGATTTGAAAACCGATCAAATAGTGATCAAATGACCTTCATCAAATTATTTTATAAGTATCGTAATTATAAAATTACGGATGCTTTACAATGAATAAATTTTTGTTCGTAAATGTGTTAGATTAGAAAAATCATCATTTTTTAGTTTGAGATAAACATTGTTTTAAAATTTCTTCTAAATTTTTTCAAATAAGACCGAAGCTGATTTTTTTGCTCATTGATTGAAATTTAAATAAGAATTTCAATCAAAATAAATCAATTAAAAATTTTGTGTCTGATAAATTGGGCTTTTAAATTAAAAATATTTTCAAATAAAATAACAGAAAAAAAACGTATTTTCAAAAAAAAAATGCTTCCTTGAAATGAAAAAAAAAAAATTCGGTTTCCGAATAGAGCACCTTTGTTTATAAAAAAAAAATTAAAGAAAAAACGGCTTCTCAAATTCCACCAATTAAAATTTCACACCGGTAAGGGATTATTCGCGCTTTTAAAGGCAGATTGATTTCAAAAGATTAAAAGTATAAAAGAATCGATCTTAATTGTACAATTACTTTCAAAAAGCTTTATCAAGCGTCCAAGAATTTAAAAATTCTTGATTCAGGAAACTTTTCAATTCAAAATTATTTCTTTAATATGTTGATTGATTCGTTTTCATGAAAAAGAAATTGAAAAATTTCAAAAATGTTAGAAAAATCAAACTTTAGACACAAATATAAGAGCTTAGAATTCAAAGCTAAAAAATGATCGCTTATTGCATAAGATTTCAGTTCGAAAGAATTGATTAAAAAGAACATAAGAAATATTAATAAAAAAAAAAATTTTGATTGCTTAATTAATTTAATATATTAACATCTAATGAGTCACAGACACTTTTTGTTTGCTAGCATTTAGTTTGCAACAAGTTTTTAATGAATGGTTGATTTGTCAAATTTTTATAATAATTAAATAAACCAAAAAAATTTTCATAAAATCTTAATAATCTAGAGCAAAATCAGGTTAGGCAACTTTTTATTCATTTATATTTAAATTAAAATATTTAGAAAATTAATTAAAACACAAGAAAAAGTAGTGATTTTTGAGCGAATTCAAATCAACAATTTGATTTCGAACTATATAAAAATTATTTATTATTATAGAAGTTCTATGAGCTTAGTTCGAATTTTAAAATTAGTACACAATTAATACAATCTACACATTTGTTATGATAATAGGGTTCAATAATTAAAAGTTGAAGTTGGAATACTTCTAAATGAAATAACCTTTCTCAAATAAAAGTGAAAACTTACATTTAAGAATTTAAAAAAAAAATTGAACGATCACTTCGTTGATCTTGTGTCAAAATAAAAGCTTTAAATCTCTTATAAAAATTTACGTATTCATAATACTATTATTATACTTTTATTTTTTTATGAAAAACATTTTTGCTTTCTTTTACTTATACAATTATTTCAAAAATGCGAGATTCATAATTAGTTTATAATATGGAACATTTTCAAATAAAAAAATAATTAGAATGATGAGAATAACACTTTTTCAATACATTTACACTTGTAAGTATGAAATAATTGGTCTTTAAAGCGAAGAACTGACGATCAAATATTAAATGAACCGAAGAAAACAAATCCGATTTGACTTTTAAAATTTGTGATTGAATTTCGAATTGTAAAACAAGTAGAAAAAATGTTAGGACAGGTTAGAATTGAACCAGTTGAATATTATGATAATGGGTGAACAAATTTAAAAAATTCAACAAATTTTAACGAAAAAAAATTATAATAGAAGCATGCTTGAAATGAAATATTTTAAAAATAGACGTTAAACACCTCTTGTTTTAGTAACATTTGAAATAAGTTTGTTTTTTTTTTTACTTGTAAACATTTACTCTTTAGAACACACAGAGAAAAAAAAAGTATCTCGGACTACAAGAGAAGAAATCCAACATGTTGCCTCTATTTTTTCACTTTAATATGCTTCTGCCGTAATTTAAACTACTGAACGCCGACTAGTAGTTGTATGATAAGTAACCACTATGATGAGGGATTGTATAAAAGTTTACTAGCTGTTGTGAAAATGCATTCCTAATCAATCAGTAAATTGCATTTATATGATCAATTTGATTTTAGATATTTCAACTCTTTTTCTTTGCTGGATGCGAATCAGACTAAAGAAAAAAAAAATTTTTTAAAATAAGGATTGTTGATTAAATCTACTGATTTCACCTTCGATTTTTTAAATTAATTTGTTACACCCACCTTTGTTAAATACAATTTCAAATCAACTAAAAATTTTCCATATTAATTTAGATCTTAGAAATTATTGAATTCCAAAATATTAGTGACATTTAAAATGCATTTTTTAAATTTTTTTGAATTCGAAAAAATTAACTTAACAAATTACATCAAACGCTTTTTGAAATTTTTAATTGAAAAATTCTTAAAAATTTATCTATGCGCCTACAAATTAAGGACTAAAAATATAAATTAAAAGATTATCTATAATTTCAAAGTGTTTGGTAAATTCATTTTGCACCGATTTCACATAATTTTTTATGCAAAAAACAAATCCTCCAGTGAAATCAATGAATATCAAGAATTAATTTGTTATAGAAATTAATTCATCCCAATAATGATTTTAAATATTAAATAACCGAAATTTTTTCTCATTTTATTTATGCCTTTATAGTCAGGCAATAGAAAGAAATTAAGTTAAGTCTAAACCACTTGATTTTACACAGTTAAAATTATTCGGACCGGTAAAACTAGCTAAGTTTAATTATTTGAATCAATGAAAAAATTATATTTCACGTGATTATTTGTCTGAATTTTTCCAATAATATAATTTGAAAAATTCTCTATTTCAAAAGTCAAGTTATATGCGTATAAATATTATATATTATTTTATTTATTTTGAATTGAATTAAATTTTTGAAATTTCAATATTAGTATAAGAATAATTTTGAAAGAAAAGTTTGACTAGTTTTTTCTTTTGAATAGGAATAAACGCGATTTATGCGGTGAAAATTAGATTTTTATATAAAATTTATTTCTAAATTGAATACGTTAAGCGGTTTTCAAAATTTTAAAGAAATTTATCGACCACTAAGAAACTAAAAATCAAATGCTTGCTTTTGTTTCAAATAATAACTAACCTGAAAAATTAATCGAATCAAACGGAGATTTTTTACGCTATATGAATCATTTAGTGATCTTTCATTAAAAAAAATTTGACTAAAACACGTTTTTTCTTTTATGTCATTTAAATATAATCTGTATTTTTTATCTTTTTTAGACTTTACATGATTTGTAAATTAGACATGTACTTTTTAGAGAAGCAATTCAAATTGGGGTAAAAGTTATAGATAAGTTATAAATTTATGCAAATGCTACTTTAAAATTTCGTAATTTATCCGTTCTGAAAAGAATTTTTTTAGCTACAATCACGACCGATGAGATTGTTCTTTTAATATATATTGCAAGGAATATTCACATTTTAGAAAAAATAGTTTAAAGCGAAAAAATTTTTCAAGTTTAAAAAGAGTAAACGATTGAATATTTTACAACTTGATGTCAATAACACAGTTTTGAGCTAAAATTTTTAATTAAGATAAATATTTCTGAAATTTATCATTTCAAATTATTTTTTTTATTCAAAAGAATATTTCGACAAAAATATGAAATAAATCGGTCTTTATCATTTTCCATGTAAGGATAAAGATAAAAATTATGTACAAAAATGTATATGATAATTAGTTTATGTTTAGATTTGTAATCAGATGACTTTTAAATTATCTTTATGAACTTGACGTACATATTAGACTGCTAAAAGTAGGCAAAAATAATTTATGAATTGTGAACATCGATTTCAAGCTTTTTTTTGCACTCTTTCTTTATTTTAAATTTACTGCTTCAACCAAATAAAAATGGTCAGTAGGTCGTCAATATTTACTCTCTAGTAAAGTTTGTGTAAAATTTAGGCTCAAAATAATGTTTAGGAATCGAAAATAGTTTGAAGCAAAAATTAATAATTAGATATCGAAATTTATCTGATTTTTCTCCAGAAATACCTCATTCAAATTGCTTCTAACAAAAATTTTTAAAAATTTTGTACAGCTAAAAGAAAGATTTCATGAACAACATATAATTAGTTGCTTGAAAATTTGATTATAAAAAAAATAACAAAATTATTCCGAAAATGAACTAACCAGAATCAACAGGTAAGTTTTTTGATAAGTTGTATAAACTTGTTGTGCAAAATAATACGATTTAAAATTTTGTTCGCGATTGATACAATTATAAACATTATATTAGATCTGGATAATTATCACGTGCATTTGAAGAGCAGAAGAAAATGAATAGTATTTATATTATTTGACTAAAAAAAGAGTAGGAAGATTTTCGATCTATCAATGAACGAATCCTGTCAACATACAAAAATTGAAGCAAGGCAGATAAATGAATGCAAAATTTATTTTTGAATATAGAAGCTATGAAAAATTAAATCTAAAATTTAATGAGAATTAAAATTTCATTTTATGTTCTCAAGTTAAGGCCCAAGCACCTACTTTTTAAAACCTTTTTACTAATCTAATTCAAATTTTTATCACATCAAAAAACAATGATAATCAAAAAATACATATTAATTTTTTTTTCTTTTGTATTGCGATTATTTTTATTCAAGTATATTTTGTTTTTTCTTATTTTTTTTTTTTATTTGAAAGCTTTTGTGCATGACATAAGAAAAATATTTAAAAGAATCGAAAAAGTATTTGCTAGGTTATAATGATAATATTTTCAAATTGAAATTTCATAAAAAATTTTAATTACATATTTAAATTATATATGAATATTATATCGTTGTTAAAATTTTGAAAATTTTAGTCTTTGAAAAAATTATCAAACTATAATTTTATTCATTAAAAATTAAGCATTGACATTTTAATGGCTTTAGAAATTCATATTTATGACATATCATTGATAATATTGATAATATAAGCATATATAAATCATTTAAATTCATATTTTGCAATTTCCTTTCTTAGAGAAAAGTTTTTCATTAAAAATTATTATGTTCAAAATTTCAAAAGATAAAAATTTCAATCAGTCTACGAATCATATTCTTCTAATTAAAAATTTATATTAATTAAGCTATTTTTTTTGTTGAAAAGAAACTTTTATAATATTAAAGAATTAAAATACGAATTATAACAAAAAAATTGCCGAATGCAATGAAATTTTTTTTTTTTGAAATTCAAATCAAAAAAATTTCTTTTTTTATTTTAGCTTGCCAATCAAATCGACCTGACTTGAAAATTTATCAGTAGACGATACTAGTGAATTATGATTATCATCATCACTTTTTTAAAAGTCACTATTCAAAAAATTTTTCATATCCTTTTCAATTAAACCAATATTCTAAATAAAAATTTTCAACAAATAATATGACATTTAATTGCCATTGGCTATATATTTTCGATCTTTGATTTTTTCTTGATATATATTTTCTTAATTCTAATTTTTTTCTGAATATGTACTAGAACTCATACAAACAAGTTAATTTTTAGATTACATGCATTTTGTAACGTCGAAAGTCGAGAAAATTCTATTAATTAATAATAAAAATTTGAAGATTCTTAGATTTATGGAGAAAAATTCAAATCAATCATTATACATTTACTAATATTTTGAATTTGATTAATTTTGTATTGAGTGTACAAAATACAAATTTCATTATTAGTATAAGCATATTGATAATAAAAGAAATCTTCACCCAAAAGAATGCTCTTAATTATCTATGGCAACCTATTTAAAGAAAATTTGAGGATTTTTCAGATACGATAAATATTGTGAACTACAGAGATTAGTGTGATTTTTTAAAGATCATGGTTTTTTTGTTTTTCAATTTCGGGTATTATTTTAGATTTTAATTCAATCTAAATGGGTCATAACGAGATTAATTAGATTAAATTTCAATACAAAGAACGTGAAAAATATTCATTATGGGTAACAAAGATGATTTTTTAGAATATTGCATGTTCGGCATAAATATTATAGAATTCAATGTTGAATATTGAGCGAACTGTTATATCGGTACAAATTGAATACAAACTATTGGTTTTAATTTAAATTTATAATTTATAATTTATAATTTTTTTCCGCACATAATTTTATTCAAAAGAAAATTTGATGAAAATGAATTTATTGCTTTTGAAAAATAAACTATAATTTTCATTTTCAAGAATTCGCAAGATTTTTTTTGAGGAAAAATGAATTTAATTATTTTCGAAATTCTAAATTATCAAATATATTTCCAACCTCAATAAAATATGGAAACTAATACAAACACAATCACAATAGTATTAAAAATTTTTCTATCTTAAAAATTATATCTATAGATCAACCGATTTATTTGTAAATTAGTCTCATTATTTTAATAAAATTCATAAATTGATAAATTGTATGATTATCACCAATCGATCTATCTGTATATTTCTTGTTCATATATTAATTTTTAAAGATACTTGATAGAAGACCACAAGTATTGAAATTCACAATGAGCGAGTATAAATTAAATTTTATCTTATAATTAATATTATGATTATGAAATAAAAAGAATAAAAAAACCAAACAAAAATTTTTATCAAATTTGAATCAAAATATTAATCATTAACAATTAATTATATACGTGAAATGACATAAAATGTAATTTATATTTTTAAAATTAAAGATTATAAATATATTGGTAAACTAGTTTAAGGATTTATAGTATAATATATTAGTTATTTATTGATTTGTGAGCTCAGCGCTGTAAAAGTTCTGATAATTAAACAATTAATTTCTGAAAATTTTTTGATAACGTATATATACATATTTTTATATATTACATAATGTATATAAAATATGAGAACTTAAAGATATAAATTTTTCATATAGACCTTAGGATTTTTTTTTCAAACCTCTAAATTTTTTTGATTTATGAAACAAATTTAATGGGAACCTTGATAATTTGGATCTAAAAATCAAATTTATCGTTGAAATCAATTTATTTAGGAAGTTGCTTGATAATATAGTATGTGTTTAGAATTTCAGTGATAGTTTTAGAAACAGATTGCAAAGAAGAAATATTAAAATAATAATTTTTTTTTCAAGCTACAATTAATTACTATATCATCGAATTTCGAAATAAATATTATTTAATTATTATATATTGAATATATATTTGCTAACAATTGTTAAAATTTGATTTGAAAATTTCTACGAAATTCTGACATGAATTGATTGTTCGAAATAATTAATTATAAATTTTAATCAAGTTAAAAAAGATGATAATTTATAAAATTTATATTTACATAATTTTAATTCAAACTTTGACCAGTTTTATTTTCATGAAAAATATTTTTACAAAAAAATAAGTACTTTTATTATAGGCTAAGTCTAATTTAGTTCAATTTATAAGAAATAAGTTTAGAGTAATTTTTTTAAGATTTGATTTATAAGTTCCAAAAAGAGCAAAAAATAATTAAAATTCTTTACACTACAGTTTTGTTTTTCATTCGATTGAAAAAAGCATGAAATCTTTCTTGCTAGCAGCAGAATTTCGACTAATAATTTTTGGATCAATAAAGGTTGAAATATTTGGTGAGAAAATAAGTATTTGTATACAAGATTTTATTAAAAAAACATTTAAAGTTAGTCCTTAAATTTGAATTAATTATTCAAAATCAATCAATAAAAGATAGAGTTAGACTTTTTTTTTTACATATAATAAAATAATATATTATCTGGCATATGATATAGCAAACAAGTGTGAATTGAAAAAGCTTTTGCTAAAGTTTTTCTAGGTATTTTGGAAAAAAAATTCTCATCAATATTGTTAAAAAGTTTAGTACTAAGCAATACGAAAAAATAAGCAATTAGGATACAAGGTCGAACAAATTCAATAGAACAGACAAATTTTTATTATTAATAAGTATAAAATCAAGTAAAAAGTCGTTTTATAAAAGGATAGTAAAGGATGTCTGTTTAGTTTGTAGATGTAAAAAACAATAGAAAAAAATTTAATAAAATAAATAAATATATATATTTATAAATATGAGGTATGTGTTATGAAACATTTTATACTTATAAGAAAATTTGCATTTTCATACAAATTTCAATACAAAAGTATGATTTGAAAGTTTTTATTATTATAGTAAGGAAATCAAAGATCAGGGTCAATGATGTCAAAAAAAAATTGAGAAAATTTAAGAATTTTTCGTTCAATTATTCTGAGTAGCACTTGGACAGTAATCATTGAAGAAAAAGCCGACACTATTTCCTGTCCATATGCAGAACTATATATTACATAAGAGCAAATCAACACTTGTTTGATATAAATTTTTATATCACAATACAATATACTAGAATAATATACATACTATTAGCAAGTGGATCTACTAAAAAAATACAAATATCGATACATATTGTTTAGTTTTTAATCAAATATGTGTTGATCAAATAAATATGGATAAAACATTCAGCCTCAACATTTCATATAAATTAGTCACTTGAAATGAATAAGTCTTTTTTTATTATTTGATTTTTACAATTTAAAAAGGTTGAATCAACCTATTATCCCATTAAAATATAATCATTGCCAAAAAAAAATTTAATCCATTAAACCGACCATTTCTAGTTGTAATTAGATAAGATTAGACTAATGCGGAGGTGTTTCGACTTTTTTGGAAAATTATATGTACATATATAAATTTTGATTATTTAAATAAAATTTTTGCCTTTATTTTAGATTTGTTTTCAATTCATACTGCAAGAACTGTATATCAAAAAGTTTTTTTTTTTCAACTTTTTATATTTCGATATATAAATTTTCAGCAATTATTTTACATAATTTAATTGTAATTATCAATTAAATACTATTAATTAAATTAAGATACTAATCTATTTCATTAATACTCGAATTGGCTGCTTCTTTTTTATTCGAAGACTAATATTAAAATAAGGAGCCAAGTTTCAAAAAAATTTTATTCTTATAATTTTATATAAAATATATATTGTATAATATTTTTTATAAACAGAAAAAAAATTCTTGCCTATATATTTTGCCGAAATTTTTTCGAACTCTTCAATAATTAATCACCTGTTGAATAAATTTTCGAACGATTCTTAAAAAATAGGATTCGATTTAGGTGAAAGTTTGTAGATAAATTTTTGTTCCAAATTCATTTTCTCTGCTAATTAGACTAAAAAAAAATTTGTTTCATTGTAATTAATTAAATTAATAATGTTTTGTGAAAAATTTTTTCTCATTCAAGTTAATTTTAAAAATAGTCAATTGTTTACCAAAAATAATTTTGATCTTAATAATTAGTAATAATAATAATTAATAAATGATTATCGCTAAAATAAAATTCAAAAAAAGAAGTTACAATTTTCGAAATTGAATGTAACCTACGTATACGTCCAAATTCTAAAATATGTTTGTAAAAATATGAAGAGAATCATTATTATAAACTCATAATTTTCATAAAAAAATTTGCTGATTCAACTTATTAAGGTTATTTATACACACAAAATCAGGCCTCCAAGAAGTATGATTTTAGATTTAAAAGACATTAGATTTTTTCAAATAAGAATTCATATTCATTATAGATAAAAAAAAAATTTTCATTTAACGAATAGATTTAATTCAAGATGGCTAAGAATGCATTTGAACAAGTTTTCGACCTTTAGCATATGTGACTGACATTATTCAATAGTTAAGTAATTAATTATTGGTTTCAATAAATCTATTTTTACTTCAAGATACTTTTGAATACTACTCTTTTTGGAAATCATATCATATACAATTTATGCATGAGCATTTTACAAATGTTTTTGTAAAAAAAACTCTAATATGATAACTTTAATACAAAGTTTCAATGGTGATAATTTCAAACACATTAGTCTAAATATATATATTAGACTTACAAAATAATCAGTAACTGCACTTTTAATTACAAGTTTCAAAAACAATATGATTCTATTAAGATATTCTAGGTCATTATCATTCATATGTTAGTTCATATGTTCAAATTAAAATTTCCGATTATTTAATTTTTCTTTAAATCGTCATTAACTAACTATTAAGCTAAAAGTATTAAGAACAAGAAATCAAACATCAATGGAAAATCATTGTTCTAAGACACAAGCTTCAATTTATTGAAGAGCTCTTTAAATTTAGAATTCATAACCTTATTAAATAAAAATGAAAAAAAAATTTGTTACATGATTCATCAAAGATTTCTTGAAAATTTTTTAAATTCAAGTGGTCAAAGTTTCGACTCTTATTAATACTGCTGATTAAGAAATTTATGGCCTGAATTTTATGAACATTCCCCAGAATTTTCCCATTTAATGTGTTCGGAATATTTTTCAGTAATTTTTATTTAACAGACTTTGCAAAAAAAATTGTTGATCAAGCAGTGTTGCAAGTCAGGGTAAAATTTTTAGAACTTTTTAACACTTAAATTTTCAGAATAAAGCTCATAAATTTAAGAAAATTAAGATTTTTCTCAAATTTAAATCGATAATTTCACTATCATATTATATTCTAACTATAATTATACATAAAAGTTATAAAATACTCGAACACATACAGTGAAATGTAAACATTGTTTTTCTTATTTAACATAAGTTCCCCATACACATAACATTTGGTTGAAATGTGCTTTTTTTGAACAATGAAAAAAAATTCTATTTTCTCATTCATTTGAAAATTTTGTAAAATTATCAAGTCTTTGATTTATAGATTCATAATAAAACAAAACAAAGGAAGACAAAAACGGAAAAAATATGAGTCGCAATACATTATCGAGTGGCGGTAAATTATGAGCCACATTTTACCATGCTTTTTAAGTCATGAATATCGATAAGTCGGCATTTATCTTTAAAGTATAAGTAGACACTAAAATTCATCATTTAATTTTTCATTAAAAAAAAATTACTTTCAAAAAGCTTATCTATTTATGCATTATACTAAACGAATAGGGCATGGTAACAAGAAGTATCACGAAAAGATTGAGAAAAAAATCTTCAAATAATAGTCGGAAAAAAAAAAAATTTCAATTGAATATAATATTAAAAAAAAATCAGTTTGTGATAGTGAGCCCAAGATTATTTTTTGTTCCGATATAAAAAAAATTCGAACTTTACTTTTTGTAATAGATTTTTTTTCTCTCAACTTTTTAAATCTTTATAAGTGTGAGTTTTAATTTTTATATTTATCTATTTGAATGGAAATTTCAGATTGAAAATAAGATATTCATATATACATGCATATGTTGTTCGAATTATTTATAATAAATAATAATAGAATAAATAGAAAAGTAAAAATTTTATCAATCTTGTGTATTAGCACACTGGAAAAAGTGAAATCAAAAGACAATCAAACATAAAATCAAAATCATTATAACACATTGAAATGATCTAGATTAACTTTTTTTTTCTAATTCGTGTAGTATGTTTTGAATAGATCATTGTAAATCTAGGGAAGAAATATTGTTTTATATTTCTACTCAATTAAAAATTTATGAATTTTTTTTGGTGTATTAAATACTGGATGAAATAAAAATGCCAATTTTTCTATTTAACATATAATGCCTTCGAAACGAACAAGGTGAAAAAGAAAATTATTGAAAAGAAAAGTTTAATTTAATCTTAAATTTATTCATCAAAAATTTTTTAATTAAAGATTTTAGGTTTCTTTAATAATGATTTTCGAACTTATGATTAAATATCACAAAAATTTTACATATAAAATTAATTTTTCAATTAATTGATATTTAACTTATTAAGGAATATATATCTTAAATATAAATCTCAAAAAAAGATATTTTTATAGTTTCATCTTATTCCTTCATTATTGAATTTTAAAATGTATTATTGTAAAATATTTTAATAAAAATATTAAATTCATATTTGTAAATTTAGTTAGTGTATTTATATTTTTGAAGAATTCTAAATGAATATATTTAAATTTAATTCTTAGAAAAATAAAAAAAATTCAAAGCAACCTATTACAAAGATTAAAATACCAAAAATCTTGTGCAAATTGTTCTCCTGTTATCGTTTGAAACAAGAAAAAGTCGCCAAATTTTAATACTCATGTACTTGAATAAAAAATGAATAGAAACAAGTTTTAAGAATAATTAAATTGACATATATGATGATATCACATTTCGAAATGTCAAAAAAAAAGAAATAATTGAAAAATTTTTTAACTGATTAAAATTTAAAAGTGTCAACTCTATTTATATAAAGAGATAAGAAATTAATATAAATTTTGATTAAAACCTATTAATTTCAGAATTTCGTTTATACATAATTTATATAATGCAAATAATCTATGAAAAAAATGAATAAATACAAAATAGACGGTTAAAATCAGAATTGAACATTAGTTTCGTAATAACAAAAAAATAGATGTTCAAAATATTTCCGAATAAAAAGAACAACTGATAATTTGAGATGAACAAGTTTTATAAATCTAGAGAAATTAGGTTAGTGAGTTTGACCACTTTTGACCCTTTTTCAGGTAAAATCCTACACGATGTCATACTCGAATGTTAGAAATTGCAGGCTATTGATACTTATAAATAAGATTAACTGACAAGAAGTCTAATTAAATTTAATATTAAGTCGTTTATAAATTATACAAGTCAAGAGCTAGGATTTTAAATTAAATTTAATCAAAATTTCTAATGAGATTTTTAACAGAATTATTCACATTGAAATTAAGTTTTAATTTATTTATTATTTCAATTAAAAATTTCAATCCGATCCCTAAAAAAGTGCTTAATTTTTTGAAAGAAATACTTGGAATTCAATAAATTTGTTCTATCACAAATTTTTTATTGTTTCCAAGCTATTCAAGCAATTAATAAAACTCTTAAAGATTATAAAATTGAGATTAAAAATAAGAAGAACAATATTTTTATTATTGTGACTTTTACCTATTCGCATGAAAAAATAAATTTATTTTTTGATTAAGAAAATATTTTTAAAAAATACCTTTTGTCCTTGTGTAAATTTTTCAAGAAATTTGAAATTTTCCACTTCAGAATAAATGAGGAAGTGAATCTTAAATTTCACTTTATTTTCCTTTAAGCTATTATCAAATAAAGAGATGTAGGAAAATTCTTAGATGAATCTTTAATTAGTGTTTTTTGGTGAGATATATTGCGAGGATATATACAAGAATTAATTGTTCTCTGTTTTAAATGCTCGTCGAATTTAGGTTGCAGTGATAAGATGGTGTATTCTTTCAAATTTGTTGATCGTCGCGTAGTTATTACAATATTACCAAGTAAATTTGATCAAAAAAAACTATGTAGAACAAATTAAAGAATAATTTGTTATAAATATAATAATCAGCGAAAATGGTACGCAAGTTTTGGCAACTTGATATTGTTGAGTAATTTGATTCTGAAAAAAAATTAAAATTAAGTTTAGGTTATTTACACATAATAATTTTCAGATTTAATAGGTTTATTACTCTAACTTAGAAGATCAAAGTTCAAATTGTAAAAAAATTTAAATATATTTCTTAAATGCTATTTTAAAAACACACTGGATTGTAAATATAAACTTAAATATATATTGTATTAATTATAGACATCAAAAAAAAAATATATTGTAGTTTGATGTTCATAGAGAAGGTTTACGCAAATTTAGTTGAATTCAATGATGTCTGATGTGGTTGTTTATCAAAAGGTAAATGTCCAATTCATGGATTTTTTTCGCCCTTAATTAACGCTTATTTTTAAAAAAAAACTTGATTGTTTTAACAAATAAGAAAAGTATTAAATTATATATTGCCACGAATTAT
The DNA here is from genome assembly GCA_023170135.1 of Acarapis woodi. Taxonomy (NCBI): domain Eukaryota; kingdom Metazoa; phylum Arthropoda; class Arachnida; order Trombidiformes; family Tarsonemidae; genus Acarapis; species Acarapis woodi. The sequence continues at coordinate 27,129 of BLXL01001333.1, forward strand.
TAATTATGGCTTTAAAATTTTATCATTTTTATCAAATAAATTTTTGCTACTAGTCTTTACATGTTTGCAATAATCGTTGGTTTACAAATATGGTTTGCTACTAGCAGATGGTTACAATATAAATACTTTATTAACTATTGCGATAATGAAATGTATAAATTAAATTCTACATCTGTAAAATAAGAAAACATTATCACAACGTAATTAATTACCGGAAATGACAATTTAAGTATTATAGTCTTCTTTTGTTGAAGTGGTAAAATTATTTCTTTTTTCGGGTAAAAATCTTAACTTTAAATAATTAAAAATTTTATTTGATCTATAGGTTGAAAGCATACTTTTGAGTGTCATTTTAAAATTCTATTAATTGTTCTTAATAAATTTTATTTTGAAATCGTTAGGCACCACGCACCTATGCAACAAATTATAAGAGAAGAAAATATTGTATGAGAGTTAGTTCAAAAAAAAACAAAACAAAAAAAATAAAGTTTAATTTAATAAGGCTCAATATTTTTCAAATTATTTAAAATTGTAGGTGCTTGTGCATAATATGATATAATATGAAAAATGAATCAAATTAGCTATCCATAAACAATACTAAATTGATTGATCAAAAAATTTAAATAAAACTACTTATGTAACGCATAAACTTTAGTAACATTGATTTTTGGTACATTCTAATAAAATTTTATCAGAATAGTCTATTCGATTATTTTTTTCATTATTTGATTTGAACTCTAATAAAAAAAATTTTTATCGATTAATTGTTAATATTTTTATTACATTTCAAATTAATGAATCTGCAAGATCAATTTGTATAATATTTATGCAAATTTTGACAATCACTTGTCTATGATTGTATGAATGAAAAAATTAGGTGTCGTTTTCAGGTGATACTATAAACATTATATAAATAAAAACTAAAACTTGAGAACTTAACGATTAATAAATTCACTTTACTACTAAATTTATAAAATGAAAAATATTAATGGCAGCAGGAAAACGATATATTCATGATTCGAAATATAAAATGGTCTCAAAATTATTAAATACTGCACGGACCCTTGTAAGTATACTAGTCTTTTTAAAGGTCTCAAATTTCACAAATTGATTTTTATTGATCCAAAGTAGCGACATATTTAATAAATTCTAAATGTTTTTCAAAAAAACAATTAGTAACATTTATGAGAAAATTTTTACAACCTTGACCATTTCGAAGTATGCATATTAAAAATTAATTTGAAAAAATGCGTTCGTAAATACCCCGTTAAAATAGTTACTCATAACATAATAATAATAAAATTTATTTTTCATAAGTTCAAAATTATAAGTCCATACCCGGCTTCATAAACATCTGCATCTTTTTAGAAGACATTTTTTATTTATTTGTGAAAAGAATTATTACATTGTCATATAAATCACAAAAAAGAGTATTTTCTTTTTTCCAACAGATGTTTCACTAATAATATTAGAAATTCTATTCTTTGATTAATGTCTCATGACAAAAATAAAGTCTCAATGTTTCTAATTTGATTCGAATTCTTAAATTTAGATTGTTAGAAAAAATTTGAAAAATTACTTCCCAAATCGAAAAATTTGATTTTCAGATTAATGAAAATCGATTATGAATGAAATCTCTCTAAGATAGATAAATTTAAAAGCAGGAGCATCGAATAATTATTTTGATCATATTGAGAAGAACTTAACAACGTGTTTACTTTATTTATCTTCTAATAAGATACATTGAATAATTCTATTAGACGATTCGATTTAAAGAATATTCGAATCAACAGAATAATTTTTTTTTTTTGCCGGTTTCACAAGTACTAATTTAAATTGATAGATGAGAAGATATGAAATTAATTTTAAGTAAATTGATAAATTTTCAAAGTACATGGCTGAAAGACACA
>BLXL01001344.1:0-16228 GCA_023170135.1 Acarapis woodi
TGAATATTGAGAAAAAAATTTTATGTAGATATAAATTTTTGATAGCACAGTGACGGTCGAATCTATTTATTCATGTGCCATTTTTTATACCCTCTACGAGTAAAGCAAATATCAGAAAAAAATTTTAGAATCAGCTCAAATCCATTTTTCATCTAATTATTTGAATATCTTCGCTTAATCGATTAATACTAATTAGTATTTTAATTCTTCTTTTATTTTTGTAAATTTGAACTAATAAAAAAATTATATTTATCTTTTTCATGTGTATTTTTCTTTTTCTTTACATTCGCATTTTATCTTATAATTTAATAGTCTAATTGGGATATAATTTTTATCTCAAAAGATTTTTACTTTAAAAAATCAAGCTTCGAAGTAATTCCAAAAAAATTTATAAAATGAGATATGATTAAAAAAGAAAAATTTTGTCTATTTGAAATAAACTCACTTGTCGAATTTGAAGTTTTATATACTTTTACTAAAAAATCCAAAAGAATTTATGGAAAGACAAAAAATTTAATTAAATTTCATCATCCATTTAGATAAATAAGAGTTTTTTTTTTTAGATAAGCAAATATTTTTTTCTAAAAAATGAAAATATATCGTATTTTTGAAAAATAGATTGATAAAAATTTGAAGTTTCAAAAAATAAAATTTCGCAATTTAGTGATGTAAATGAATAAATTGGAAAAAATGTCTTAAAATGCATGATTTTATGATTTATATGTGTATATAATATATATATAATAATATATATTAAATACACAATCCATGTATTGTAAATCTATTACAACTGATAAATTATTGAAATTTTGTTGCAAATCTTTTTAATTATATGTAGAGCTATGAAAACATCCTTTATTTGATTAATAAAGTTTTCTTAATTAAATATTTCAAGTATAAGATATAAATATCTTAAAATCAACCAACTTTCTTTAGCCTTTTTTTAAATTTGACTTATTTGACTACAAATCGACAAAAAGTTAAAAACGTTTTTTTTATTGTTATATTTATTGTTTTTAATTCTTCTAAGTTTTTCAATTTTTATCTGCAGTCAAAAAATTCATTCAACTTATTAATTTTTTGTAGATTACTGGTAATCTTGTGGAATCAAAAAAAATTCAAATTGAATTAATCATGCATATAAAAACGAAAAATTCACTTTATGTAATTTTAGTGATTCTAGCTTGCATTGGTATGATGGAATGTGCTGGAACCACTCATGAATTAAGAAGAATATTACCGAATAAATTATTGCATAAATTTAATATGCAGAATTTATATCGATTTCTCCGATTCGTTTTTCACAATTTTCAAGAATGGGTTAAGAACAAATCGATTACTTTAATTTTTCAAGCTTTAGCATCTTTGATTTAATTTTGTTCTCATTTAAAGTTGAAGGATGCTTTTTGACCATTAATATGGTTTAAAATACAAAAATTTCGTTCATTTTTTTGGTTCAACGTTTCATACTTAAAGTAATAATAATTAATCAAAACATGATTTTTTTTATAGGTTTTATCAAAAATTAATCATTTTCTAAATTCATCCTATCAAGTTATTGCTGTTCATTTTTCTCCGTTCCGATCTAATCATTTTAGAAAGAAACAATACTTGATATTTTTTATTTGAATTTACCTTCTTTTTGTTTTGAACTAATTATTTAATAATAAAAATTTATTTTTGTCTTTTTCAATTTAATTTTTTTTTTATTGATATATATAAAGTAGTGTATCAGAGAGAAAAAACTAAAATTAAAACTTAATTCTTTCAAATTCTGATGCATGCTTTGTAATTCGAAAATATTTCGAATTTGAGCGCCAACAATATTTTTGACATCACATGGTCAATGTTTTATAAAGTCGTGAAATTTGCATCAATATCTTCAAAATGAAACAAGAATGTGATATTTTTTTTTGAGATTAGTTTTAAGTTAATGAAATAAAATGATCTTTTGATTAGTTGTGTTAGCGAAGATGATGAAACTAGGCAGATTGACGTCAAAATTTAAAAATCAATCGTTTTTGAAAAATCATTATTCAAATCGAATTGTTTTTCGAAAACTAAATAATTCGTATAACCAAAATTTATTCTACTCTTCGAATAAATTGACCGAATCAAATTCATACTTTCAATCAAATTTAAATTTTGATGCAAATAAAAAATTTTTACAAAATCAAAGATTTTTTTTAACACAAACTCGTTTAAAGAGCACATCGGGTTTAATTGAAACATTAAAATCATCAATAAAGCAAAGTGATGAAACCGAAATCGATCTATCTAACTTTGAAATACCAACAATACCAACATCACAAGAAATAGAAGAAATGAGCAAAATAGTGTCGTCTATTGATCTTGGTTTAACATCATGGATGCCAACTGGTCTTTTATTTAATTTTTTCAATTATATTCATAAATTAGGTGTTGAATGGCCAATCACAATCATCACAACCACTCTAATCATTCGAACTTTGCTTGTACCTTTGCAAATTTCATCAAGAAAGCATGCATTGAAAATAAGTGAAACAATGGCTAAATACAAAAATTTGAATGAAGAAATCGAACGAATAACACTTTCTGGTAATATGATGGAAATGAACAAATTAGCGCTTAAATATCAAGATTTTTTAAATTCAGATAATTTTAATTATTTGAAGCGAGTTAACAAATTCGAAGCTTTGAAAATGCCTATTGCACAAGTATTTCTGTTCACTTCTTTTTTTGTTACATTGAGAAAAATGTGCTATTATCCTATAGCATCACTTGAGAATAGTGAATTTCTCTGGATACCATCCTTAACTGACAAAGATCCATTCTATTTTTTGCCAATTTTAACAAGCGTCACTTTGTTTGCCACACTTAGAATCGGTATCGATACAGGTATGTTTTTTCGAATACAAAATCTTATTTTTTAATATTCATTCGAATAAATTTATTTGTCATTTTTAGGAACAATGGGACTTACTAATGCAAATAAACTACAAAAAATTATGATTTTCTCACTTCCAATCGCTAGTCTTTTGTTCACTTTTTCATTTCCATCAGCACTCTGTCTCTATTGGTGCACAGCAAATATTCATGCACTTTTTACAGCTAATCTATTACAAATAGAAATAGTACGAAAATATTTTAACATGCCCAAACAAATTAAAAAGGAAAATACATCATCCTTTTCAATTTTCAAATTTCAAAATTTATTATTAGGTTTGTTACACATCTAATTTTAACCAATATAATTACTAATTATAATTATTCTATTTTTTAGAAGCAAAAGAATTCTGGAAAAAAAACAAGATAAAGAATAATGTTAAAAATATTGACACATTAGATTTTAAGCAATTTGAAAATGCCGGTAAAGGTCCAGTGCGAAAAACGTATAAATATGATCCGACAAAGGAAAAAATTTGATTTAATCAGTTTTTATTATTGTAGATAATAGAATAAAAATTTTATTTTTAACAAAAATCGTTCAGCTGTGAACCTAATTACTTCAAGTCTATATTTTGTGTATAAAAATTTGATGATATATAATATTATAAAAATCGATTATGCATTTAAAAACAAAAAAAATTCTTAATTCTGTAATCACAAACTCATTTAATCTCATTTCCTATCTCAAATCCATTCATTTCCTTTTTAAAATCAAAGCATTTACAAAATTCTTTGAAGTCATCTATAGTGTACATCTCTGAACTGAAATTTAATGTGGCTAATTTCCAAGATTTAGGTAATTCACGTTCACAAATGTTTTCGTCTTTAAAATTTTGTAAAATGAGTTCGCCCGGGTCAGAATTTACTAATGGTTTTCGTTTGAGTTTAATTGTTTTCTTACGTTTTACCAAATGAACAGGTGCATCTTCACTAAAACCATCGGGTAGTTTATCAATTTTTTTTTTTGATTTGTGAATAATTTTGAGTTTTGTTTGATTTTTTACAGTGAAATCATCGGTTTTTTTGTCAAGCACAAAAGTGCAATTTGTATCTATTGACGATTTATGATCCGTAAGTGATAATTTATCAACTGGTATAAAATTTAATCCTGGATAATTATTTGATGATTTGTAAATGACTAGATTATTTTGATCACTTGAATTTTGTTGCAATTGATTTTCGTTTTGTATTGGACTTGATTTTAATTTGATGTTTTCATTATCAGTGAAAAAATTATTTACTATCTGTGATTGATTTAAATTTGAATCTTTGAGGACAATATTTTCTAGATTTGAATTTACATTAGATTGATTATTATCTACCAACTTAATCAATTGACTTGTGTTGATACCATTTTTTTTGCCACATTTTTTAATATGAGCTGCTGTTGCTTTTACTTTACCACAAACCACACAATTATTCGCCTGCTCACGTTCTTTTTTCTTTCTCATCAACGGATGTAATCTAGTTTCGTCTTGAACATAAAAATTTTTAGGCATCAATTTTTGTTCTTGACTGTCCAAACATGCATTTACGTGTATAACAAACTCATTGCTTAATGAGTTTTCAAATGATCGCTCACACAATGGACACGATGACATATTTTTATGAAATAAAGAAATTAATCGTCTTAGTAATTAATTTTTGTAAAAAAAAAATACTATTTAACATGTCGGACCAAGCGAATATTCGTTGGTTCAAATATTGAACTCATTTACAAATTATTGACAATTGTTTATATTTGAAACTATTTCAGTGAAAACAATCATAAGTTATTTTCACAGAAATTTGTTTTCAAAAGATTTATGTTATTTTGCAGATTTTTGATGATATAATTCAAATTAATTAATTTACATGCAAAAATTTAGAGAAACTTTTCACACAATGATTTTAACGAACTTATTAGTGCTACTTAAATAATTTAATTGAAAAATTGGCAACAATTATGAATGAGAAATCAATAGATCATTTAATTTACCAATCCAGTTGTTCTCTTGGCGTTTTAAATACGAAATCTATAAAAATATCGCAAAACAATGTGATCGCAATTGTATCGTCAAATGGTGTGTTGTTGATGCGAAGCGATATTAATTGGTGTGAACCGATCGATCGCCGTCATTACTATAAAATTTCCATCGCTAATCAAGCTGAAACATATGCTAATGATTTACATAAGTTAGTCAAAGAGAATCTACAACAATTTGATAATCAACAGCTACAAAAGATCTACCTTGATCACACAATTTATCCATTTAACAACTCTGCTCAGTATCGAGGTTATCGTCATGTTGAATGGGCACGTGGTCAATGCCAAAGCAATGAATTACTAGCATTATTGAGTATGGAACATGAATTAATAATTTATCGATTGAATGAAAACATATGCGAGCCAGTCATTAATGTTAGTAGGATCCTATTTGAAAATTTCATGAAAAATTTCAAGCAAACTTACGATTTCAAGTATGAATCGCTTAAAAATTTTGTATATTCCACTTCTTTGGTGAAGATGTATTGGACTGAGTTTTTAGAAGAAGATCAATATGAATCATCAAACACAAAAATAAATGAATCATCAATCAAACAAAAACAAAAGTCATCAACTAAATTAAAAAATTTGTATGATAATTTCACAAACATTTCTCAAATGCCGATAAAAAAATTTAACTGTATGTTAATTACATTATCTAGAAATGGTATCATATATTTTTTTAAAATTAATCAGATCGATAACAAAATAACTTGCTCTTACATAGATAAATGGGTTCCAAATACCTCAAATTCTATCAAAGATATTTATTATTTTAAAAACTACTTAGTTCTAATTTACACTAATGGTCAAGTTGAATTGTTACATTTTGAGATTGATCTAACTACCGAAGAATTTAATTTTGAAAATTCAATCAAACAGCGAATTTTAATATGGAATGAAGATGACAATATTGAAGTAGATGATTTATTGCTTTATGAGGACTCATCATTAATTCATATCATATTTACTAAAACAACATTTGTTATAGTCATCATTTTGGAGTATCTATACAAGACAAGACATGAGTCAGCACGAAAGCGAAAATTTTGTTCGATTGATGAGTCACCTAGTTTAGATGAACAAATTATCATACCAAATGAATTACAGATTAAGCACAGTTCAACAACGGAAGGTATTTTTAGAATGGCATCAACTGGTCTTTGTAGATTGTATAATGGTGACCTATTAATTTCATCACTTGATGGCCTTTTTACAAAAATTCAAATAACAAATAATTTTATACTCGAACAAACTAATTTTTATTTTAATGGTCTTGTTAATGAAAATTATTGTACAAAAAGTCTCTGCTCAACAGACGATGGTTATCTTTGTTGTGCAATCAGTCATATTTGTGTCTATTTTGATCATCTTGAAATGAGGGACTCAACATCGATTGTTTTATTTACACCACTAACCAAAAAAGAAACATTCGATAATATCATAAAACTTATCGAAATCAAAAATTGTTCCGTTGAATTTAGAACATTGTACAATTTGTTGGAAATTTTTAAGGTTTATGCCCTTACTAGTGAATCAATGGAATTCAATTTAATAAATCGTTTGCTTAAACAAAACTTTAGAACTCTTACCGATTTAAATTTGAAGATACTTAGATTTGTTTTGCTCATTTTTGATCAGATATCGACAAATAATCAAAGTCATTGTATTTCTAATACTCTACGATCAACAATTGATGATGAGAATGCGGATGAACACACAAAAAGCTTACATATCGACCAGACGGGTAAAAATTTTAAAGATGAATGTAATGTGATCGATTCTTTAGAATACACGAAACTATACCTAGAATCAATTGAAAGTATTGAAAAAATTTTGCACGAACGTCATTTTAATAAATTAAACTCGAAATATAATTCGATATCAACAAGCATACACGAGACTACCTACTTAAGTGAAAGGCAACAAAAATCGATACAACTAATTAATTGTTATTTAAAAAATGATACGCATAGTAAAGAAATATGCTCAATATGTAATGAATCGATTCAATTATCAGATTATCGGCAGGCCGCTTGTAAAAATGGACATCATTTTAAGCGTTGTTCTTATTCATTATTATTGTGCGATTTATCTGAATTCGATTACCGAATGTGTTTACTTTGCAAAAATGTTTCCTTTATCCACCCATTTATATGGTCATCATTCAATCATAACTTTTATTGCTTATATTGTTGTTAAAAATTCTTATGTAATTTCTATAAAATTGTTGACTGATATCGTTTGAATAGTATGTTTTTCATTTTGATTTTTTTATTGGTTTTCAATTAATTTAAGCATACTTAGAATTTTTGAATTTTCACACGCATGAAATTAAAGCTATTGTCTTTTTAATTTATTCGATTACGTTAAATTCATTAAATATTGTCAAATTCATCCTTCGCTTTTTTTCAATTACATTATTTTTACTACTTTTTTATTGAAATGTTATGATACGACAAACTTATAATTACGACTAATGTGATATTAATAGTGATTAATTTTTTAAATAAATCTACCATTTCTGAAAGCTGGTTCTCAATCATTCATGCATTTTTTGACATTTTCTGCTTTGAATGTCATTGCATTTTTAAGTGTAGATGAAAAAAAGTCTAAAAATAAGAAAAATATTAAAAAAATAGATTTTTCTCGAACTCAATATATTTAAAAATTTTTTTTTCAAAAGCAAATTGAAGATGATAATGTAATCAGTTACGGAAAAATTATCTGCCAAAAATTAGATGAGGTTAAATTGAAATAAAAAATAATAGTTTTCAATATTAAACAACTAATTATCTATAATTACCATTTTACGAATTAGTAAAATTTTTTTGTTGTGAAAAATAATTTTTATTATAATAGAAATTTCAACACAATTATGTAGTTTATTTTCTAGATCCTTTATATAATTTTTTTATTTATTTGTATTTTATAAAAAATTCATTAGTTTGGTCAGTATCAATTACAAATTTTCATTTTAGGTAAACCATTTCCAACTAGAATAAATACCATATTATTGTAAAAAGGGTGCAACTACTATTGATTTCATGACATACGCCTTAATTATGTAATTTTTTGAAAAAGGATCAATCGTTAAACAAATTTAAATTTTTTTTTATTAAATTGTGTTTATAATACTGAAAAGCAAAAAAAAAAATTGTTAATTCAATTTTAAGATCGGCATTTTATTTATACTTAATCAAAAATTTATCCAATATTTGTAAAATTGCTCAAATAATTAAATATTTTGATCGAAAATTTAAGTAAGGCAAAGATTCTATAATTTAGGTGATTAAAAAATTGGTATATTTTTTCTTGTTCTATCGGATGGTTATTTATTTTGATATTTTATTTTTCGTTTCAGAAATTTTATTAGACCATGTGTCAAGAAATGTATTAATACACTTCGAAGATTTAGTTTCAAAAACTTATATAGAGATTTATATAAAAATTGAATACAAAATTTGAAATTACTTTCTATTTTTAAACATATACGCACTTAAATTGATTAATTTAAAAATGAATTTTATTAAAATAGTTTTCTATACAAGAATTTTTTCAAATGCTGGATTTAGATAATAGTATTTATGGAAAATTTTTCGAGTGTAATATCTACTTCTTTACCTTTAAGCGAATGCTGAAAGAGAATTTTCAATTAATTCTCAATAAAATACTTTTTATTCTCGATAATGCATGAACTAAAAAATTTTGCTAATAAGAGTCGATCGAATTGTACACATTAGCTAATCAAATATTTAAAGACCATACAACTACATGTACACATACTATATAATAAAAAAATATATATTAGAACATTTCGATTTTTTTAGATCTCATCTATGAAATATCACTAGACGTCGCTTTAATCATCAAAATATAATAAGCCGTTAGAACTATGGCCTCTGAAATTTATGCTCCGATCAGTTCATGGCAATATATTCCTCTTATGTACAATGATTAAATCATTGTTGCTTGCATAAAGAACGATAGTTCTATGTAAATTTGTGTGTTGCTCTAAATGTTTGTTCTTTAGTTCTCTATTGCTCATGTTTTTTATGCCTTTATTTATCTATTAAAATCAAATGAAATAAAGTTAGATCAAATTTTTATCTAATTAATTAAGAACTTACATGAATTATTTCAAGTTATTTAAATCATTTTACATCTGTTTTTTTTTTTTGCTGTACCATTAATTTAAATATTTCTTTTTACCTATTATTATTGATGAATCACATGATATTGTCTAATAGATCTAAACCACGAAACTTGTTTCTTAAAATTTAATTTTAAAGTGATTATAAAAGCGAATTAAAATCAGCTGTTTGTATTTATATGTATTTATATTTTAATATTAAATCATGTGAAATAATTTTTTTTCTTGAAGTTTATGTGAAGATAATTTTCGATTAAAAAAAATTTTGTTTCGAAGTTTTTATATAGAATATTGTTGAAAAATTTGAGTTTTTTAATTAGACTATCATTTTTAAGAATTTTTCTAACCGTGAAAATTTGTTTACCCTTCAGTGCACTTTTATAAATCTTCATCAATGACTCATCAATCCGCATCAATTTTTAGAAATTTTGAATTACCATATAGGAGTCTTCAACTTTAATGTTTTTATTTTTCTAAAAACTTGCAGAGACGCAAAAAATCTATTTTTAATATGGTTTTAGTGCTTAAGTTGTTTCAATTTTCAAAATAACTGCTCTAAATTTATTGTAATTTTTTTTTGGAAAAAAAAAATATACTGATTAATATCAAAAATTTACTAATAAATAATTTTACTCATCAAAAACAATCAATTTTGTGATTTATTGGCATATAATTTATCTCCCAGCTTTAGGATAATTTTCATGCCTTACTGAATCATGAATACATTTTTTTTGAAAATTATTGCGAGCATTTCTTTTAAATGAATTTTTTTAGCATTAATTTTTCAAATATTTTCAAGTATTTATCATAATTCATCTGGATCTCTACTGATGAAATTGCCGTTATATAAAAATTTTTTTGAAAATTTCCTACCATTAATATTAGGTCATTATCAGGCTATTTGTGCTTTTAGAAATTTTTCTTTAATATTTTAATTGTGTTGAAATAAAAAGTGAATTTGTGAGTACATATTTTCATTATTGATATATTTTTTATGATCAAATTCAGCAGTAAATTTTCGTCTTCAAAATTTTCTATAATTTATTAGAATGAAATTCGTTTTGACAGTTAAAAACTTTGTAATTTTTATTTATTTTTGATTTAAGCATTGTTTGACACTGATTTCGCTAATTGAAAAAAAAATTATTTTTGTTTTAGATATCTTTAAATTTTTAAATTTCAATTACACTATAATTTTTTTAATTATAGAACATAATTTTCGCACATTAAATGTCGTTTTTTATAGGCTGAAAAATTTGAACATTAATTTCTTAAAATTTTTTTAAAAAGTTATCTTTCTAAAAATGATTATAAATATTATTTATTAATTTTTTTTAGATGGGCTGAATTGAATCATATAAGTAAGTTACTTTTGAAGGTTTACAAAAAAATCTTTGAGCACACGAAATTTCAAATAAAAAAACATTAGACTGACCAAATGAATTATAAGTCAGAAAAGGTGGTTAGTCATTATGTATAAACTAACTTTTTCTAAAAATTAGTAAAATTTCTCCAAAGATTTTATAGTGACATCAAATAAATTGTTTTAAACTAATAATTTATATTAAAAACTAAATCAAATTTAATTAAATTAAATTTAGCTATACTTGACAATATTTAATCATATTTGATATTATTCAATTGTATTTAATTATAATAAATTATTTAAAAAACATCAAGTATTTACATATTTACATAGAAAAATTATCTTTAAAAATTATCACATAAAATGTGATCTGAACATAGATAATTGTAAGAAATTTAATGTAACCTTTTTAAGAAGTTGGCCTTTTGAATTAAGATCATTAACATAAAGCCCCGTCACACACTATAAATAGATTGTTCGACCTCCTTGCACATCTTTCAGAGTGCATATTTTCATGGAAAGATAGCGATCTTTCATCGTAGTGCGAAAAATTCTAGTAAGTCTCCACACACTCGTGAACCATTAGAACACTCACATCTTTAACGTGCAACGCTTTTTGAAGTGTGTGTGCATGGGCAACGAATGTTACAGATGTAAGTAGTTGTGGATTCAGTATATGTAGAAAAATGTTCTATTGAGACGTTTTTAAGTTTACAAATGTGCATAGACACATAGAGCAATGTGAACCAGCAGTTTGGAGCATCACTGCACGTTAAAATTAAAAAAAAAATATTCGTTTTTTCTAGTTTTGGTTCAGAATGGTGGTGTGTGTTTCACAAGTTCCGTCGGTGTTCATTGTTTGAATCGATTCTTCGCAGCAAATGGTTTCTTTTCTCTTCTTACAAATCTATTATCGTCATTTTTTCAACCTATTTTCTCATCGATTAATGTTTACTAGTTTTTTAAACAATTAAAATTGAAATTTCGAATCTTTTTTTTATTTTGAATTATCGATTGGATAATTTGTGCATCATCTTACATATTATTTTATTTTTCTTTCATAGTTTTCATTAATATTTAATTCAAAAATCTTTTGTTTGCAATATTCAGTGTCTGAATGAATCTATTTTTTTCATCTAAAACTAGTGATTAATTATGATCCAAAAAAAATTTTAATTTACGAATGATTACTACGCAAATAAATAAAAAATTTAATCAGATGAATGTATTCTAGACAAAGAACTATTTTTGAAGGACATTTTTGAGGTTTCCAACATTAATTATTTTTCATAATAATTTGAAAAAAATTCTTAAATAGAACATTTGATTGAAACTTTTTCTTTGAATTCTTTAATAAAAGTTTAAGGAAATTAAAAATTCTTGTAAATTCATAAAAATGCAACTTTTGCAAAAAGTTTTAATTATAGTACTTTGAATAAATTTAAAAATTAAATATTAGAAACAAATTAAAATTTAAAAAATGATTTCTGAATGAATCATCGTCAACTATCGACTAGTTATTTTAAATCAACCTTTACAAATTGATAAAAAACTATTAAAATACATCTCGTTAACCATCTTAAGATAGTTTTTGAATTATAAAAATTTAATTGACTTGTAACCTAGATTTCTTAATATTTGCTTCCTTTTAGTGTCTATGAAATATTTATTTTCATTTTTCCTTTTATTTGAAAAATTTAAGAAAAAAAGACTCTAAAAATTCTTGGAATCAAAGCAACACGCAAGTTGTGTTATAAAATTTAATTTAAATTTTGAGAACCAGTAAGAAGTTTGTCTTTTCATTTTTCATCCTCTTTCGTTAAAAAGACATCATCAATGTGATTCATTGCATTTTTATTAACATTTGCTTAGTCAACAGTCTAAAAAAACTTGTTAAATATTATTTTTATTTGAATGACGAATCTTGTTTCTTATTTAAAAATTTTGTTTTATTTTAAATCAAGAAAAACTGCCAAAAATTCTTATCAATTTGCTTTTTTTCTTTAATATATAATAATAATAATAAAAATTGAATCAACAATGCCAAATTTTTTTGAACTTTTATCAAAATAATACAGTAGCGAAACCGAAAATGAATAAAAGAATATTTCAAATTAAAGCGGAAACGACAAAATTAAATTTTGAGAGAAAATTGAATCGAGAATAAAGATTTTTTGATTTCAATAAATAAATTTTACTATATCACACTAAATAATTTACTCTGACTAAAATTCACGTACCATTAATTCATCATTTTTGAGATACTTGCTTGTTACATGATCAAATTGATTTTAGAGTCTTATTAAATTTGAACATTAGAAAAGGTTCACAATAAGTGAACTCTTATTTATATATATTAATGTGAGATAAGTTTAATCTTATTTTACTTATTTGATCTTGCTTACATCTAAATCATAAACAAAAATTTACCTCATATTTATCAACTCAATTTTATTGACATTGCGCAAACTAATACAATGGATGAGAATTCCACAATTGATCGAGAATGCCACCAAATAAATCACGAACCTAGTGTGAATAGTGAACAGGTAATTGAAAAAAATCAACAAGATTCAGTATCTTTCAATGCGAATCGGACAGACATTGATAACTTTACATCAATCGAACAATGTGTAAGTAGATCTTTTTATTCGTATGCTTTATTTTGCTTTATCTTGAATGATCTGTTTTAAAAGCCTCACCTCACAATTTGTTTTGTTTTTTTAGAAAGTCTTCTAGTAAAATACTAATTTTTTTTTAGTTTACAATCAATGCAGATCTTTCCACAGAAATTCGCGAAATTTTAATATATATAATTATTAATTTATTTAATAATTTAATGTTTTCATAATTTTTTAGAAGTGATTATTGTAAAAATTTCATAATATAAAATACGTGTTGAAATTTAAGCTCTGGTTATTTATATGAACTAGAAATTTAAACCTAGTTAAAACAAATCATCATAATTACGATTTACTACAAATCATAATACGCTTCAATCCGTGTCATTAGTTATAGTTATTAATTTGTGTTATTTTTTAGATAAATATAGAGTAATTATATCTAAAAGATATTAGTCATACCTTGATATAATTTGAATAGAAATTTTCAAATTTTTTTAATGCACGTAATTTAGTTCAAAATGAAGATTCATAGAAGATGTAAAAGTACTAGAATTCCAATTTATACATACTTATATATAGTTTATTGGTGCTAAAGTAATCTTACCTTAAAATAACTAAAAAAGAAACTTTTCTTCAAAAGTATACAATCAATGAAATAATTTGTAGAAATTTTTTTTTCCTACAAGCTTAGGGAAACCCAAGTAATCTCAAGCAATTAAGAAACAAAAGTTCCATTTACATTAATTAGCAGATCAAGTAGCGTATTACTTGTCTCACTTTAAGATTGTCAAAATTTTTTAAAATATCAAATTTTCTAAATATCATCGTATTTTCATTGAATATTTCTTTTGGACAAGCATGAGTTATACAATGTATGCATATGTATCATTTTTACCTTTCAAGTATGAATATACCCAACTAGAATCATATCTTTATTTATTTTGGTTTATAAGTACAAAATATATTTGATGCATGTCTTCGTTATAATGTGCACCTAAATTCGTAATTTATTCACAAAATTCATTCATCAGAAAAATGGTTCAAAAGTATAATTCTTAAAGTGTTGTAACAATCATTTTTTTTTGAAAAAATTTTTTTTTTGAATTATCTAAAAACTAATTTTTCTATTTTTTTTACATGATTTTTAATAATCTTATATTTAATTATTTTTGATGATCTCTAAAATTTTTTATTAATTTGTTTGATCAATTAAAGGTCAACAGTGAAGATAAAATCATTTTGAAATCTGAGTCTAACAATGGAACTGTTCAACCTGTTCATCAATTTGAATCAAACATGACTTTATTAAATGATTGTCATACAGCAACCAACAATTCAACAATCGAGTCAAATCAATTGAACGATTCGCTCAACAAAGTAAACACACTTAATTCATCACTTAATCAGAATTGTTCGAATAATCAATTACCACAATTAACCTCTGCTTTAACGAACGGTAATGAACCAATAAAACAAAACGATTTAAATCAATCATCTACTCCAAAACGACTACACGTAAGCAATATACCTTTCAGATTTAGGGACCCAGATCTGAGGCAATTATTCGGTGTAAGTTAAAAAAATATTTTTAACATTTTTTTTTATATATATAAAACTAATTTCTATTTTATAAATAAATATAAATTGATTTAACATATAAATTGAAATATTAAAGCAAATTTTCATGAATTTACATATTTTATTTAAATTTCAGATCAGCTTTTGATTTTTTTTTTTTGAAATATTTTTAATTTTTGCTGTCTTGATTACAATTATTTTGACTATCAAAATTTGTCGATTCACAATAATTAATTATTTTTTTATAATTGACAACATTTGTTTCTCGCATATAAACTTTATTTTTTTTGTTCCTTCAGAAATATGGACAAATTCTAGACATTGAAATCATATTCAATGAAAGAGGATCTAAAGGTGTGTAATGGTTCTATTTTTTTATTACGCAGATTTTTGAATATTTCAAATAAAGATTTTTTATTCATCTTTTTGTTTTATGTTGAAAATTTTCATTTGAAATCTAATCGTTAACAGGGTTTGGCTTTGTAACATTTGCAAATTGTTTTGATGCTGATAAGGCACGTGAAGAATTGAATGGTAAAATAGTCGAAGGTAGAAAGATAGAAGTAAATAACGCTACAGCAAGAGTTCAGGCTAAAAAAACACTACCAGCCTCCATCTTAACGACTGCGCCTACAATCAACGTCTCTACTCTTTTCCCGAATGGTATGTGCGAACTATTATTTTATCGATTTATTTTCATTCTTTTTTCTTCATCTTCAATGATAAAACAAGAAATATATTTCTTTTCGATTTCATTGGTTTGTGCTTCAAAAACTATTTTCAGAGTTACGATTTCTTGATAAACTTTTATTTTGATTCGCAATTTAGATTACATTTCAGGTAGATTTTTGTTGTAGTTCTTTTTTACACAAATCTAAAGTGCGTATATATTTAGAAATTTTAAGACTTATTAGAATTTTTTTTTTTAGTTTTTATTATTTATAAATTTGATCGTTTATCTAATGCACACTAGAAATCGCTACTAAGTTTATATTCGATTAACTCCTTTTAAATTAATCATTTTTTGACTGATTGCATGTTTTTTTTTCTCTTTTTATTACATTTTTGACTCACACTCGTGCCTCTCTTTCTTTCTCTATCCAAAAACACAAATTTATCATTGCCAATCGTCTTTAATTTTGTTGGTCTCTCATTTTCAACTTGGTTTATATTTATTTATTTGTATTATATCAACTGCATCATGTATTCTCATGTGATCACCGGCTCGATTGCAATCGAACGTAAATTTATTTATTTCTGCCTGTGCTTATATTAATCATATGTAAAATAAATTTTTCCTTGATTCTTATATTGGCTCAAAATAATTTTTGCCCATATTGCTTATCGAATAATATACAACATTTGTTTGCTGATACATGTTCGAATCGCTTCACTTGTTAATCTAATTTCGCTGTATTTACCTGTAATTGTCTTGTTATTACAAAATTCATAACCTTTGTACATTATTGTTAACAACAAACCTGCCTTGTATCCCACACACACACACACATAACTAATAATTATCATCTGAACATGCATTTAATACATTAAAA
>BLXL01001350.1:0-20693 GCA_023170135.1 Acarapis woodi
AAATTACTGAACGTATAAGTTTTTGCGAATTTGATTCGAATACAACTTAAATTTTAAAAATGAAAATTTTTCCGAAACTTTTTGAGTCCATTTTTATTTTAAGGCTAAAGATTATTTTTTCTCATTGAAAATTAATTTTCTTTGATTTTATTTTATATTACAAAAAGCTTTATCATATGTTTTCAAATAATTATTTTAAATTTACTTGAACATTCATAAAAAATCGCCTTAATATTGACTAGCAGAAAATTTAAAGATCTTAATTTTTTGAAAGCAACAGTTATGAATAAATTTTTACTCTTTTCATATCGGTTTGAATAAGCATGTTCAAATGTAAAATAGTTTTTTGTGACATAGCAGAATAGACAAATGTTATGTCATTATTCAAACAAGTATCTCTCTTCATCAACTTGGTTAATATAATTCTCGACATGTTTTTTGAAAATTTAGAAAAATGAAATGAGTGAAAACTAATTGATTAGGGTTGATTTTTTATCTTATTTTAAACCATAACAAATTCTAGAAATGAAAATTAAAATTTTCAATCACTTTTTTTGCCTATTGAAAAGAATGTTTCAAAATTTATTTAAAAAAATAAATAATCTTTAAATCATTTCGCACCAAATGAATAAACATACAACATACACCAAAAAACACAAATTTTATTTTTAACCATGTTATGAAAAGTTGAACACATGGCTAAAATCAGATAGTATTCAAAGCGAATAATTTTATCAACTTGACTGATTTCAACTAAATATATCCTTGAAAGCTTATCTTTTTGATTCCTGCAAATAATCGCTTGATATAAATATCTACCAATTATATTTTTTTTTTTGCATCTTCTTGTTGTTACTCATTTTGATTGGATTCATTGCTAAATATACATTTTTTATGATTTAGATTTCATTTTCGATTCAATTTTTTCCGATGATTTCTTTTGTTTTATTTATAAATTTATATATTGTTATTCGACTACTCGTCAATTATCTAAGTTTTAATTAAAATTTTATTTTAAATTTATTTATTAATGAAATTAAACTGTAATGACACTATTTTCAACAACAATAAGTTAAGACACTATTTTGTCAATATAATAATGATAATAAGAGAAATTTAAAATTTGAAAATTTATAAATAGAATAAATAAATGTAAAAAATAAATATAAAATAAGTTTCTGTAATTTCAATGGGCTACACTAGATTTTCCTGACAAGATAAAGTTCATTTGTGAAACAAAAATTCAAAATCATTAATAAAAGTGTCTTCACTCCAAAAAAAATTTGAAGCAACAAAATTTATAACTAAGATAACAATCAAAAAAATAAAATTAATTTAGTAAAAATAAACTAAAAAAATTTTAGGATTGAAGAACGAGTCTTGTTCGACAAAAAATTGAAATGAAAATTCAACAAGTCATTAATCATCAATTCAATACATTTGTAATTAAAGAAGTTTAAGTTACATAAATATCAAAAATAATAAAAAATTTCATAGTAAAAATAAAAAAGTAACAAAGGGTAGTTGAACAATATTTTATTTATGAAAAATATACAACATTAGAAAAAAGCATTTAATAATCATTCGAATTTATTTATCGCGAAAGTTATGAGCAACAGAACAACACCAATTCAAAAACTTAGTATCAAGGTGAAGCACATTTACCAGAACAGAAAAATATGAAGCTCAAAAATGTATATATTCCTAAATATATGAAAAATATATTTTTTCAAAACTCACACATTTATTGATTATAAACTTATCATAGAACATTAATAAGAACATTACAATTAAATCAAAGCAATTTTATTAAAATTTATTATTATGAAGTATAATGTTTTAAATATTTCTTATTAATAAAATCTGCTTAAAAATAAAATTTATTATCTTTGTTGAGTTACTTATCTTTTTGAAGTTTCTTTTTTTTTAAATTCTGATGGTACTCATTCTATTTGTTAATAGTTTTAATTCTATTCTAACCAAGAGATTAGATCAGGTGGTCAAAGGAGAAAAAAATGTCATTCTTAGTGAGGTAAAATCGTTTAAAGATTTTTCGAAAATGTGTAAAAAAAACTGGAAAAAATTAATTGGCGGTGTTTATTTTACTTTTTCCTAGCCGGAATTTTCGATTTTATATAAACTAGCGCGACAGATAGAGTCACATTAGTTCTCTAATTGAAACAAGTTTTGCATAATCATTGAAAAAATAAATTAATATATTTATATGTAGCTTCATATTTTTTAATCAGGGAGAACGATTTGGAAGATCTAAAAAGATGCTAAAATTAAGAAAACTTAGATAAAAGGGTCAAAGTTTATGAATTGTTGAATAATCGATTTTCGGAAATTTTGATAAATCTTAAATACTTGTAGACGTCGCGATAACTTACACAAAACTTATTGATTAAACGTGAGGCTCAACTCAACGAAATATGGTACAAGAAACAATTGAAAGATGTACTTTTGATAAAGGCAAAATTCTAACTGATAAGAAATCAGTTTGAATGAGTTATCAACAAAATTTTAAAAATTTTAAAATATCTGCATTGTTCCTTATATTAATGCCACAACATTTTTCATAAGAAACAACAATGAAAAAAGATTTCAGAAAATGATTAACGTATACTTTTTTGAGAAAAATAAATAATTGAAATAATCAGAATATATGGTTATTTTGAATAAAACAGAGATATTCAACTTGAGAATAGGTAAAAAAATTAAATTTACAAAAATACAAGATGTCGAAATAGATATCAAAAAAATTTTGAAATATACATCCCGGAAATAGCAATCTCTGATAATTTTACATAGACTGAACATAAAAGAAATCCCGATAACAAATTAAACAAGTTTATTAATTAGTTGTTTACGGTAAATAAACAATGGAGTTCAACCTAAATACGAGATTGAAATTTAACATGTTTTTATATCTTTAATAGTTCATAAGGTGAAAATCAGCACAATGCTATGGTACTAAACAAAGAGTAGTAATGATCCTAGTTACCGATTGTTATCGATCTTATATATTAAAAGAGAAAAAAATGACTAAAATGTTCTAAGAAAAAGTAAATAAAAGGCCAAAGTCGGAAAAATATATTTCTATAAATATCTATCATACTTATCATCATCTAAGTGAGAAACAAAGTATGAAAAGTATAAATATTTTTTAGGTGTAATATTCAAAAGGGTCGTTCTAAGAATTTGTGAAGTATAATAAATATTGCTGATATTGTAGAAAATTTGCTGAAACAGGTGTCTATGTCCTATCAAATTTGATATGAAATATGCTATGAAAAAAAAATATTCATTATAAAAAAATAATATCTTAAATACAATTTTTTTTTTATTTCTATAAAATGATAGAAAAAATTTAAAATAAATTAAAATGAAATACGTATTATTTATTCTGAAATCGAAATATTTGGCTAGATAGAATCTTTTTTCAGTGAAAAGTTCTATCTCATAAAGTTTTCAAAAGGAAAAGAATAATTTGTGACAAATTTTTAGCAAAAATGCATTTTTCGTAAAATTTTTTTTTACTAGTGAATCTACTGTCAAGTTAGTAGAGCACACTTTTTGAGTTATAATATTTATAAAGTTATAATTGAATTTGCTAAATAAAAGAATTATGTACAGAATCAAAAAAATAAGTTTCTTGATTTAAGTAATCAAATGATCAAATGGTTTTTTGTACTATTTATTAGAATTTCGAATCAAATTAATAATTTGACTTCGAATGAATATATACAATATTATAGGATTGCTATTCAATGAATGTCTAACATTCAAATTTAAGCTAAGTATGAATGCGTTTTGCTTCAGAATTGACTTGAACAAAAATAAATCTACAAAGAGAATATGAAATTTATTTTTTTGAATTAAATGGCCAATTGTTCGGCCAAATGTTTATACAATTGAGATGCTTCCTCGTTTGCTAATACAACATGAGCTGTTTCAAACATATCCTTGAATTCTGTAAGTTTGATTAAGAATCTTTTGATGAGATTAGTGTGCGATTTTACTTTCTCTTGGCATTTTAATTTTTTTTGCAAGTAATTTTCCAGTAGACTTAAATAACATTCGTGTTCGTATCTATGTGTAAAAGAAAGAAAAAATTTGATTATAATCAAGAAATCTCACTAAAGAAACTGTATATTTTGATATTCAATTAGGAAAAAAATGAATCTCATAAAAGATTTTACATATAACAAATACTATAAATGAAACAGTATGCTTGAAGGTGTTGAAAAAAATTCAGATATTTGAGATTCTATTATATATATGTTTTGTTTTAGAAAAAGGTAATTCGGTAAAAAATTACTCTTTTTGTGATAGTTCTTAAATTAATTTAATAAATTTAAAATAAAATATGGAACTCACCTAATGTTTTTAATTTTTTTAATTAATTTTTCGTTTGGCGTGAATAAAGAAATCACAAAAACAAGAGTCATCAGAACTTCGTCTTCTAACCAACTACGATCAAATATAGTCATGAATTTGATATAATATGATGCAAGCTCTTTTTTGCTACCTGAATCCATTACCTCAACTGGCACAGGCATCTTAATACACTTACTTTTTTCATCCTTTACTTTAACATTTATGTCCCATGAATGGGTTTCAAAATTGTAATACTTTGTTGAACTTAGCATCAATATGTAAGTGCAGTTTGCCATTAATAAACATTTTTTTTCAGTCTCTTCCAGCTGCTTGTAAGCTGTGATCTCTTGAAATGCTTTACATAATTTGGTGATTCCGAAAAATTGCCATTTTAATGCTTCCAACAAGTGGCTACGATTAACTGAATTTCCTTCATTCAATTTACAGTCGTTCAATTCGTAGTCTGGATGTTTCATAATACGCTTTGATGCCTTAATTATTTCATCTAATCTCTGCTGCTCTACTAACTGATTACGTTTAAATGTTGTTCGAAAAACTTTTAAATTTTCTTTTTCAAATTTTTCAACTGTCAAATAATGTATTTTACGTTTTTTCCAATTATAATTATTTTTCATTGATTTAACTCGATCGCTAAAGTTGATTTGGTTATTAGAGCAGTTATATGATGAAATTGATGAACAAGACGAGGAAGAAGAAAGTGAGGATGATAGAAATGGCTTATTTGATTCTAATATTTCAGGCTCGATTTTATAGAAATTTAATTTTTTCAAATCAATCTTGTCACTATCACTTTCACTCAAATTTTTATTAAACCCATCTTTAGCATTTTCATCATTGTGTACAAAACTTAATTTTCGAATAGTTTTTATCATCTTTTTTGGTTCGCCTAATTTTTTTGAAAGATTAGATTTGTTTTTTAATTTCTCTTCATTCATCTTATTAAGACGATTATCTGAACGACCATGACTTGACGGTGAACTTGAAGGTAAATGTTTAATATGTAATTGATTTAATTGAGATAATTGACGTGCTGCTACAAAATTGTCTTTTTTTATCATTCGTTCTGAATTTAAATTAGGGATATTTTCAGGCGTCATTCCAAGATGAGGTAATGAACTACTACCACTTAAGTGTAAACCAGCTGAACCATTCATAAGCTGTGGTTTCGTAATATAATCAATATCAAGACTACTATTACTATTTTCTTTGTTTGATAAAAAAGAATTAAAGGGAGGTGAATAGCTGATGTGATTTAATGAATTAAGTATATTGAGAGAGCTGAGATTATTGGCTGTGTTTATAGATGGCTGTGCATTCGATTGACCATAAACACTTGGTTCTAATGAGTTAAGCAAATTTGTATTAAAACCATTAAGGCTATTATGTATATAGTAGGCATTTGCATAATTCATACTGTAAAATTGAAGATATTGGTCGTATTCACTTTGAATAGCAGATAGGCCAGCATAATTATTTGCAAAATTATTAGTAAAATTATTTGTAAAATTGTTTGATAAACTGTAAAGGTTAGGGGCGCTTGTTGACGCAGAATTCAAAGTATTATTTAATGAAAAATCATATAAATTGATATCTTGCTTTCTTTTTCGCTCTTCTTTTGCACTTACTATCAGATCTTGTCTCATTCCAACCTCCAAGCATTTCTCCAATCGACATTTTGAGCAATCTTTTCTTGTTCGATTATTGATGACACATTTACCATTGAAAGGACATTTTAAATGCTAGCAATATAAGTAAATAAATCAATATGTCACTCAAAATTTCAGAATTAATTTGCATTCTTATTAAAAAAATTGTATTATAATATAACAAATTTTAATGATTTGTAAATGATCGAAATACTAGATTATGAAATTTTAATGATTAGTTTTTAGTGATATTCGAAAAAAAAAGCAAATAAAAAAAAACTTATTCAAAAATTTTTTTTAAAAATTTGATACTATTTAATGCTTATTTTTTGAATTTTAATCGTATTCATGTAATGTATATTCTTATCTTCATCAATAATCCTATATCATACAACTAATGAATTCTAATAAATCTTTCGGCAATTTTACTTTACAGATTTTAAAATTATGAATTTAGTTTTATCATAATTTTCATTAATTAAAATAAAAAAGAAAAAGATAAAAAGAAAAGAAAAAAAATTTATCATAGATTAAATATTGATTGCATTTCGAAATATAATTTTCCATTATTAAGGACATATGATATTACAAAAATGAACTCATTAATGAGTTTCATCAAGTTTATTATTACACAATTTCTCTATAGATGAATAATTTCCATTAATTCGGAAATCTAGCCAATTTACCTTGATAATGAGCATCAAATAAAAATTTGCACTTGATAAAAGCTTACACTTGAGGTTTCATTTATGCCCATCTTTTACTACTGAAAATGGCATTTAATGAATTTTTCATATTCGATACCTTCTAACATTTAATTAGGTCTTACAGCAAATAATTTACATACATTCCTACCAATCACTTTTTAGAATGTATATTTTTATATTGAGTAATTCGCAAAACGCTTTTCGCATTAAAAGACGAAAAAAAAAATAATGATAATATTCGAAATGCTCATTAAGTCAGCTAAATTTTATGCGTCCCGTCGAAATTAAAAAAAATTTAAGAATTACCATGAAAGATAAAATGTTGAAATAATGAAAACGAATTCGATATTAAAATAAGGGAAATGAATCTATGACTGATTTCAATAAATTAAAAAATTACTCCTTGTATTTTAGATAAAAATATTTGACAGACATTTATTAAATATAATAACATTATTACAAAATTTCCATAGCATATCAAAGAAGAAATAAAATTAGATACATTCATGATACCTAATATATTATTTATGATATATAATTAATAGAAATTCATCATCAAATATATAGTATATAATTTTTCGTATATTTAAATAAGAAGTTATATTGCAAAAAAAACATTAGAAAAGCATTTATTTGTCATTCGCTTTATACGTGACATATGAATTGAATAAATAAATCAACTGATTAAAGAACAAGTGTGATTCTTCAAAATTAAACTTTCTTTTTTTACTTCAATTTCGTACGTAATAAAAAAATGTATAAAAAAACTTAAAAAAGTTTTTAGGGAAAAACTGCAGAAGTTAGGAGTTAGGATAAAATTTATTATTACATTTATCAAAACATTTACTTTCAAAAAAAAAATCATACTTAATCTATAATAAACAATTGCTCGAATCGCGAAAAAAATAAAATTTAAAAAATAAAATTTAAGCATTACTTCATTGACAATGGAAAACCGAAAATGTTCAAAATTTATAAAGTAATTTATCGATGTTTTTCGCAACAAACGATACTGAAATTTCATATTTTTGATTTTTTTAAAATCAACAAAGGAGCAAAAAAAATTAAATTTTCAATTATTTTACTTTCATTATAATATATCTAAATGTAGTGGTATGATAAACAGCTTTAAAAAACTTTGAATATATCTGAAGAGACAATTTTTCGAATAGATAAATTGAAATAAAATACTTAACCAACAACGTAAACAATGATGAATGGTTACAATTCATATTTATAGTATTAATACTGTATATATACAAATTAGAACAGTTTTATTATTGGTTAATTAGATTCTTTGAAAGTCAATTAATTTAATACTTTTAAATTTCGTCACTGATGATAAATAAAGATCAAGAAAGATTAGTATTATATTCAAATTGAATAATTTCTATTAAAAGGGCAACAATTAAAAATAGTCAAATCAATTTAACATTAACATTTTTAAAATTAAATCGTTCTTTTTTTTTTTCAAAATAATACAAGTACAAAATTTTAAAAATAACCCGTTTTAATGTAAATTTTGATTGTTAATAAATTTTTTAAATTATAAAGCAAAACAAATCATTAGAAAAAATATCATAAATCTTATACCTGAAATACTAATTATAGATAAAATGGAATTACATAAATAATAATAAAAAAAATAAAATAATCGCGTTGGAATTAAATGGTAAAAAGTGAATTGAACAAGTAAAATATAAAATAATAATTTTTAACTAATTAATAATTTAAAATACTGACAATATTTTTTGATACTTTTTGATTTTTCAATTCAAAACACTAAAAAAATTTTTGGTTAAAAAATATTTAAGTAAATTCTGAAATTTAATTGTTTATCGAATCAAGATTAGCTAAACCTAAAAATTTATATTAAAAAAAAAAATATTTCGCAAAAATAATTTATTCAAAACTTGACCATAAAATTTCTTGCAAACCTAACTGAATAAAAGTGATAAATCTATTGAGTAAATATTTGTGAAATTTTGAACAATAAAAATGAACAAAATATATAGCTAAAAATTTTTGAATTTGAGTTTACAATCCGCCTCAGATTCAAGTTTTTTTTCAAAAGAAGAATTTATTAATGATAATTATTTGTGTATTTACTCTATTTCCATAAAGTACTAAGATCATTATTCAAATTTTTAAAAATTACCTTTGAATTTTGAAGTGAACTTCGTCGAAAAAAAGTTCTACATGCATCGCAACACAAAGAACCATAAAAAAAATAGAATCTAAATGAAAAAATTTTTAATTTATTCATACTTTTTTAGAGGCTGAAAACAAATATAAAAATGATTTGAAAAAAATACTTACGCTGGCTCGCCACAGACCAAACAATTTTTGCTTACTTTTTTCTTATAATCGCATACTCGTAAATCATCAGATATACTTCCGATGTGCATAAGACTTTTAGAATCCTGATCAAACATTGGTTGATTATTTAGATTAGTATCTATAAAATCTTGATTCATTTTTATTTGTCGATCATCTGGTAATAGCATATTGAATGTTGGCGAGGTTGCAAAAAAATAATTTGACTTTATCGGTGGTTCGAAATTCATAATTGAGGAATTAATTGTGCACATTTAATTTATTATATTTAAAGTAAGTGAGATCTCATACAGTATTGCAACACTATGAATATTTTTGCTAATTTAAAAATTTTATTTTAATTTGAAATTCAAATCACTTAGCACGTACATTTAATTATAAAGAAATAAACATGGATTTTTAATAAACTAAATATCTCATTGTCTTGAAAAAAAATTATGATCTTTTGAGAAGAAAATAAAATATTAATCAGTAAAAAAAAAAAAAATTTTCGAATTGATAAAAAAAAAATCAATGCGAATGCGTTTAATTACACATCAATTCATAAAATGATTTTATTTAGTTCACAATGACGCTGTCGAACAAGCCCGAGAATTATTTAAAGATTTAAATCCGATTCTACATATTTTTATTTATTTGCTCATCTAACTCGATAACCAAACCTTCTTCTGTTTACTTGTTTAAGTGAAAGCACCTACTACTTGAGCAAGATAGAACAATTTGTTTGAGTTATTATCCGAAGTGATCTATGCATCATTTGGTTTCGAATTATTTTTAAAACTTTTTGCATTAAATTTTCTTCTTCAGAGATTGAACATAAGCTTGTAGGCGATAAAAGTTCGAACAATTTGAACAAGTAGATTAAATTGTATTTAAAAAGTTAATTAGTTTTTAGCAATATTATTCAAATTGCAATCTAGTTGAAATAAGTTGGTAACGGTGCAAGGTAAGCAGGAAATACACAGACAAGGCAATAAATATTAAGGAAGAAATGTAAAAAAAAAAGAAAGAACTAATAGGCACAGAGTGTAGACCTTTGCGAATAATTCATACATTAATAATGATGCAAATCTTACTAATATAAGCGATAAGGTATATTTCTCAATTACTTGTAAAATCGAGCAAGATAAACTTTAAAAACTATATAAAAAAAAAAAAATTATATAGTAAATTAATTCAGAAAATTTTTTAATTAATAATTGTCAATTACAAATCACAGGCGACAAGCATGCAGCTTATCGATTTCATAATCAAAATATTAGATCATAATCAATCATAAGCAATGATTCATAGTTAGTGGGGAATTTTAAAATGGCTTATCGAAAGGGGAAAAGAACTTTCATTTTTGAAGCGTCAATGTTACTATCGTCATCTATTTATTTACCTTTATTTTATTTTTAATGCACCTGCGAATTCACTTATAGCTTTTGTTAATAGTCACTTCACAGAGAAATAGATAATTCAAAGATTATTACAAAACTTTTCATAGTCATGTTTTACTAACCTTATCAATTAACATCTTTTATATTGCTACAGAATTTATACACAAGTGTATACGTGGGTTTAAACACTTGCTCGTCGTTTTATTTTTTTATTATAATAACGAAATGAATTTTCGCAATGTCTAATTCACAAATCAATTACAAATATTATATAAAATATATACTATAAACAAAATATATTAATATTAAGTTTAATTAAAAAAGATATGTAAACTCTGCTCTTTTCTTTTTATTAAAATCATATGATCTCAAAGTTAAAATTTGAGGTCAAGCTTCTTTAATAGATTTTTTGCTAAATAGATTTAAATAATTTTTTTATTCTTTAAATTTATGATCATTAATGAATAAACATTTTAAGAGATAACTTGAAAACCGAAAAAAACTAATCATCGCTTTTAGTTGGTCATCTGTTGCACATATGAACATCATCTAAATATAACATTGTAATCAACAGCTGCATCACACCATAAGAATTGTTTGATAGACAATATTTTCATTTAAGCACCTTCAGATAATTATTGAGAGATAAATGAATAAAAATTTAGTATTTCACTTTTAACAAATAGAATTTTTTTATGAGCTTGCATTTGTAACTAAATTTTTTTAGCATTTTTTCAATTTATAAGTTAATTTGATTAATGGTTTTATTTTTGGTTTAAAAAGTTGGCGTTTTGTTTTCTTTAAGATTATATGGTTTTGCTTTATCTAAAATAGATAATAAAAAGTTCTGAACGATAGAAATTTTAAAAATACTTGAAAAATTATATTAAATTTGATTAATTAATATTTGTCTTTATTATTCAATATTTTTTATTTTTAATTTAATTTTTATTTTCGACAAATTCCCCAAGTATCATTAATAGATTTATTTTTAATTTTAATTTTCAAATTATTTAAATATTGTTTGACGAAGGATATTAATATTTTTATAGCAAATATTTACTTATTAAAAAAAAATTTAAATTTTCTAATGCAGTATCACCAAGAGTTTTTTATCTGAGATAAATTAAAAATAAATTTTTCTCGATCATCCTGATTCTTTTTTTCTTCTTTATTAAATTGGAATTCATTTTATTTTCTGATATAAAAAAATAAATTCTAAAAAACTTGTCATAGAAAGTCTAGAATTTTTAAATTAAATTCTTAGAATTTTTTATCATTTTTATCATTTACAACCAGAATTTATTATAACCTACATTTATAACAATTTCAGATTTTACGGTTTGTTGGTTTCATTAACTTATAAGTTATAACTTATAACTTACTAAGTTTACCTAATATCATTGCTTAGTGAAATTCGAGAGAATTTTTTAATTTAGAAAAAGTATTTTCTTTTTTATCATCTTACTACGTAGGTTTATTTCTCGTTGAATGATTCAGATTTTTAATGGGGATCTATTTCAAAATTTTTTTTTTTTTCATCCTAGAAATAAAAACAATAGCCACATAAATTTTCGATCGATAAATTTTAAAAAAAAAGATTTTTAAAATATTTTTAATCATTAAAAGTCTATAATTCGAGTATAAAAAAATTAAAAAAAAAAAAATTTTTTTTTTCCATTTAAAACTTAAAATATGAATTTCGATTTTAATTTCACAATTGATTTAGGTAAAAAAAGCAAATTAGTTTTTGAAAAATTTATATAAATTATCTTCGGTGCAGATATTTAATTTGTTAAGGTTAAAAAAATATAGTCAGATATTATAATTCAAATTTGAGAATACAAAAATTTATGCAGATTCGTTTTGAAACAAGCTTCATTAATTAAGATTAATAGAAAAGTCATACAAATTGATAAAGAATGTAAAAAAAATATAATCAGATAATATAAAAGAGTATTCGAAAAAAATTCTAAAATACATTTCGAAAATTTTATTCTTGAAAGTAAATTTGTTAGTCAATAAAAATTGTTTTCAATCTATTTTTTTGATAAAAGCAATATACTTTAGAAATTTTTCAGATTCTAAATTTAATTAACGGTTAAAATATTGATTGATTAACATATAAAATATTTTAAAATATAATCTGTCATTCTAAATTTTTTATTTTTCAAAATCCATTGAATTTAATCTCTATTATAAAAATCGAATACTTTGAATAGAATTTTCTAACAACTATTTAAATAAATAGAAGAATCGATGTTTGAGAAAAAATTATTCTTGAAAATTTCAAATATTTAATCAGACATAATTTTTTAAAATGAAGAATATTTTTCACATATTTATTAAATTTAAAAACAGTATTATAAATTAATGAAAAAATTTAAAACAATTATTTAAGTTTTATCCTATAAATTTAAAAGAAAAATATCAGTTGAGCTAATAAAAATAGAACACGTTTATTAAATCAATAGATGATCATATGACCACTGATAATTAAAATTAAGCTAGAAGCAAAATTTTCAATATTTAATTCTTTCAGACCGTTAAATAAAAAGTGTGAATCATAATCAATTGAAATTATCTATGTCTAAAACATGCATTTATCTATTCGATAGTGTATTGTTATCTGTTTCACAATAAATTATAGCTTATTTGTTAGGTTTAAATAAGATAAGCTAAAAATTCCGCAAAATTTTATTTAAAATATCAGTCTTTAAAATTCTCCAAAATATCACATAATGAATTATAATTTATAAATTATTATTTCAAGTTGAAAAAATTTTTTTTTTGTTTCAATTAGCTATTCAAATATTAAACATGTAAAAATATATTATGCGAAGGTAAATACTCGCGGGGATCAGTTTTATTTTGTTCTTAGTATATATAATGTATAATTGAGTAATTTTAATTTTTTTAAAATAAAAAATATAGTTTATTTTTTCATTATAGAAAATTTCTAGAAATTTATTTTCAGTATTTAATACATAGTTTTGGTGAAAAATGTTGTGCTTTGACTTCTCATATTTAGCAATGACAGAGTGCAAAAAAAAAGAAAGGAATCTAAAATAGTTTAGGGACTTATAATCAATTCAACATAACTAATTATTCGATTTTTTTTAATTCATCTGCAGAACTGAATGGCTCAATCGAATTAATATATATGAATGAGTATTTTAAAACAAATTATTTAATTATGATTTATTTTTTTTAAGGTGAAAATAGAAATATTAAAGAACGATAAATTTTTGAGCTGAAATGTTCTAATATGAATAAAACAAAAATCCTTTAGTCACTATGAGTTTATCACTAGGTAATTAAACAAATTAAAAAAAAAAAAAAATTAAAAAAAAGAAAAAAAAAACCGATTACTAATAGTTTAATAATTTTAAAGCAACAATTCCGCGCGTCTGTCAGCCGAAGATTGATTATGAATAGAGAGATCATGCACGACATGAGATTAAAATTTTATAATTTAAATTAACAATAAAAGAAAACACATTCTACTTGTCTCTCACATTTTAATCAAATTCGACTTTTTTTTTCTCATTTTCGCTTGAAAATTGCAAACATCGGTGATCATCCTTTTGAACGAACACTGTTCACGTGCAAAAAGTGCACTTTTTCAAAGCATTTATCTTTATTTGAAAATATTTAGCAGAAAAAAAGTATATTATATTTCTAATAAATAAAAAAGAAAAATTCTAATCTATTGACTATTTAAAGGCTTTTTATTATTTATGTTATTTGAAATATTGTAATGAATAAAATTTTGAAGAGATAGGTAAATTCTAAAAGAGTGTGCCTTATAGACTAATTTTGCTCTTAAATGCACTTAATAATTAGCTTATTGCAACATAAACTAATTGGTTAAGAGATGTGCGTAAATTATTCACAATTCATCGATACAGGACATAGTGAAGATAAGTAACACAATTTAAGCATTTTTTTCTGTTTGTTTACATAATCAACAAGAGGCATGTTAGATTTGTAGTCTAAAAAAAATTCCTCAGATGAATTCTAATACATTCTTTCATTTGAAGCATCACGATTGAATAAATCTAAAATTCAAATTTAGGTGCTACATTGAAAATCTATTAGGTTTTCCAATCGCCATTATTATATAATTAATATTTCGCCAATCACAATGATTGATATGACTTGATGACTAATATTGAAAATCTTTGATCATTAATATCGATTAAACCTATTACACATTTTTATTATACTCTGTTTGGATAATGAGTTTATTACCACCTATTATATTCAGATTTCATTAAATGGACCGTCAAATTTTAAAAAAATTAATGAATAATTATTAATTTATCAATTATTGTAACTAAATCAAAATTTGCAATTTTATTATTCATAAAAAGTTTTCTTTAATATACTAATATATTTATAATATCTATATAATTAAACAGATCAAGTGAGTTTATATATTTGTTAAATAATAATTTTCTTTTCAATTGCTTCAAAAATATCAAATTGAGTATATAAAAATTTGGCAAAAAAGTTTGTATAAGATTCTGATGTGATTTATTTTAACAACAAATTTAAACGGATTATTTTTTACAATTTTTATTTTTAGTATTTATTTCATCCAGTCAGAATCAAAAAAAATAAATATCGAATTAATTGAAGTAATAAAAATTGTGTTTTGATTACTGAGATTTTTTTCTTACTTGCACCTACCTAAATTGTTATTATTTAACATTGATTTTGGCCAATAGATAAATAATTTATTTTAAGAAGATAAAAAATTAAAAAATTACTTTTGATAGATGCCATTATGTGACTCTAAATAAAAAGCCTAGAGACTAAATTTGAATCAATTAAATTTTTACTACATTAATTAGTAATTCATACAAGCAAACACAAGAAAAATATCACATTCATATAATTTATGTTGAATAATAGACAAAAAGTGGTTATTAAAATATATTAGTCATAATTGTGGGGGATCGAGGCTATATGGGTTTGAGTAACTGCTTGCAAATCGCTTGAATTTAATGCTTTAGTATCGGTCACAATTATATTTTCTCCGCTGGGCAATTTATCAAATTGTGAATTAGCTGAATCAATTGGTCCTTCATAGATCTTTTCACCATTTGATACATCGCTACAATTCTTTAACATTAATATTGCTCGGTTCGTCAAATTATTCATGATTTTAAGCGTGTTTTTCTGAATATTATTAAAAAAACTTCTAATTTTTCCCTGTTCCTCTTGAGTTTTTACGTCAGGAAAATCGGAGTTCGATGCATTCAAATCTTTATTAAGATCAATTGGCGACTTATTCACTATTTGATCTAATTTTGTCCTAAATTTTTCAGAATTTTTCATCAAGACCGCACATACCTTACCTGTCTCGTGTTTCCAAATAAGTTTCATGATAAGTAAAATAGCTTAATTTATTAATGACTCGAATTAAAGTTCTTTAAAGCGATCTACACACCTCGACCGGTACCCATCAAATTGTTTACTTTTGTTCCTAAATTATCAAAAACTGATCCGATTCGTCTAACAAATGGATTATTTTCAATGCCAGATATATTTACTGAACAAATGAAGAGTTTAAACAATTTAGTCGAACTTTCAAAAACTATTGAGATTAAAAGTTAGTAGCAAATATGAAGTTAGTGAAAAAGGGATTCCTTATTGATTTAGGTAAAAAACTAAGGCCAAAAAATTATTTCGAACCATATAACATCTATTCCGAAAAAATCAATTCGAGAAATAATTTTAAATTACATCAATGGCGCTTTCATTTATGAAAAATGCTGTTGAAATTTGATTTCAAAATAAATAAAACTAAAAATTTATACTTCCTGTTTGTGTAAATGATTTTTCTCATTTTTTTGTGCTTAAAATTTTATTTCGAGTATTATCAAATCCAACAGCGATTGTAATGGTTCGATAATGAATTACAATTTATTGATAAATAAATTTTAAATTTATAAAATTGTTTTTGGTCTCAGTTTAAAACCTCATTCTCAGTTTAGCATTAGAATTATTTTGTTTCAAAAGAAGAAATAAGTCAGTATATTTTTCTTGTTTGTCAATCAATTCTTAGTTCAAGATTCTAAAATGGTATCTAATCTAAAAACGGAAATCAACTATAAGCGGAAGAGGAAAAATAAAAAAAAAATGTTAGAAAATTTTTTTTTTAAAATTTTTTAAGTTCTAAATAATGAATATATTACTAATAAAAATTTAACTATAATTACATGGAATTTTATTTAGTTGACCATTAATGTCTCTTCTGTATCGACGGTTTTCATGATTATAATTGTTATCCGATGGTGTAGTGGTTTTTTCAACTTCATTTTTCGATATTTCAACGTTAGCTCGAGAGTTTTGATTCTGTTCAACATGTAAACGAACTTTATGACTTGGATTTGATGAATTTAATTGACCATTTATTCTCGGACTCAAATTAACATCACGTTCAACATTTAACTCGGCATTGCTGTTTTTTTCTAATTCAATATTTGTCACACCATTATTTTCGGTCATTCTTAAATGTTTTTCAACGTCACGGTAGATATTTACATCACCTACTTTATGATTATCTTTATCCATAACACTAAATTTCCCTTCTTTTATTTCCTCTAAATTAGCATCCATTAAGCCACCTTTTTTGATTTCGATTGTTCCATTCATTTCACGTTCTTCCTTACCATGCACTTTCAAAAATTTATTTTCACCTTTCTGATTAATCAATTGTTGTTGAATAAAACCATGTCCTATTAGTACAAAAATTTTATCAAAATGTGTAAAAATTATTAATTCAAAATGTACCGTTCAAAAAATTTTAAGAATATTCATGAATTTCAAAACTCACCCAAAAATTTATCTGCAGATCTTCTATTTAATATTTGTTCCAGAGTTTCATGACGATAGTACGGTGAGCCAGAGTAAGATTGACTTCGCAAACGATTCAATTGTGATAGGGATAGTGCACTACTAACGTGCAATGATGGAGATGGGTCATTTTTGTGTGTGGACACGGATGAAGATATTGATACCTCTTTGTTTAATTTTGGCGAATAAGATTCATTGGATAATGATGACAGACGCTGATTAGTTCTTTCATTGGCAGCCATATCATTATTTGTAAATCCAGCATTAGGAAGAATATTTGCTCTATTCGCTGAACGCATACTAGGTAGTTGTTCAGCTGATCTATAATTAATGTTACGTTGAATAATAGATGGACGCATTGATGGCTGTCGAATAATGTGTGAATTATCTTGATTATCCGATGGCGATTGACTGAGTCCACCAGATAATCTTTCTTTCCATGGCTTATTGACCACAAATGATTGACTTGTACGAGTCGGAGTTTGATCAGTATTGAAGATCACTTGATTCTCTCCATAATTGTAAGCATATGTTAAGCTAATACTTACAATAATTGAAATCAAAATTTTTATCATTCTTTTATTTCAAAATCAAATCGATTCTAAAAAAATTACCCGAAATCAAAACAAAAAAACAAAACGAAAACTTGAGAAACAAAAACTGAACTTCAAAAAAAAATTTTCGCTCAATATGAACAGAATAATCACTAAATAGTTAATAAATCTAGTTTAAATGAAAAGATTGAATTGAATGTTAGAAATAAATAAATAAATAAAATTGATATGAAAATCAATAAAGTTCTATAATATAAAATAATTGAATGTATTCTGAAATTTTTAGATTTGTTAGAAAAATTTCTATCAATTAGCTAATAAATGAGAAAATCTAGTTTGTTTTTTATTTAATCAGTTGTTTGATAGTTCAGAAAAAAGTTTTGAAAGGCATCGATGTGTTTTTTTAGTACAGTTTTAATAATTTGATCCTAAAAATATTTTTAGATATTTTGAAGAATTAAAATATCGATATATACATTGGTCTAACTACAATAAAAAAAATAAAAGCAAATAAAGATTTAGACATAATTAAGTTAAATAAATTTTCTATTTCATCAGTAAATTACTAGATTAGAAGCTAATGACATAACTTTGAAATCTATTAAAAATCTGATTTTTGAAATTAATGCATGCAAATTGAAAACAATGGATGTAGCAGAATGATGTAATTGTTTTAATGACTGCTGATTTTTTTATTTATAACAAAATATTAACTGAGATCTTTATAATTCATCGTGATCGCTGAATAATGTTCAAATATTTTGCAATTCTCTAGACTATAAAAAATGATTTTGTCTAATACATATTTATATTACTTGTTTAAAGAAATTGATCAAGAATATAAAAGATTAAGTTTGATATAGTCGCCAAATATAATCGTACTGACCAATTTAAATTAAGATGTCGCAAAATATTTTAGATCATAGAATTTTTCGAACAAATGCCCAAATAGATAAAAACAATCAAATAAAATAATGCCTAATTAATTTTTTTTTTTTTTTAATTTTACTCTTAAGAGTATTTAAAAACATTTTCATTAAAAATTCGAATTTCTAGTGTGAAGCCAGAGAAAATTGATTTAATTTCAACAAGCATTTCAAAATGAAACCAATAAGCATTTTGAAAGGAAAAACAGTTTAAATCTTTCGGCAAATGGAAAATTGAAAATTTAATTTATAAAAACTATATTAAATCTCAAAGCATCATGAATATTGTTTATTTATTAAGATAATAGAACCATGTAGATAATAATACAGATTTAAGGATAAATACTGCATGAAAAAAATTGTAAAACAAGAAATGAACCAAAATATTTTTGAATTTTGAGATGCAAAACTAATCTATTGAATTGATTTCAAATATTGAGGATATTTTTTGATTTTTAACTTATATTATCTTAAATTAAGCCCAAAAGAAAATTTTGAAAATATATATTTGAGAAACAATAAATTTAAAAACTTATAAATGCAAGAGAAAAAAAGCGATTAAAATATAAAAAATGCAAATGTATGTAGGATATAATCTAATTCATATTCAAGAAAATCTATAAAATTTTTGCTATTTACAGATATAGCAAATTTCTCATATAATCGAATTCTTGAGCTTCAAATAAAAAAAATTTAGATTCAAAAAGCATTCCAAATACTTCTCAATTTGGCATCACGAAGTTCTTGTAGCCTTACCTTGGTCGCTTTCACAGGACAATATCTTTAAACAATTTACGAGAGATCAAATATTATTTAATTAAAATTTCGTATTATAACAGAAATTAATCAATTAATTTTAAATTGATTTACTTACGATACAGTGTGAGCGAAATTAGGACCACCTGGTGTACTACAGATCGGACAAATATAATCGCGCAATACTGGACAACTACAATAACCTGTTTCTGGGTCTCTCACCAAATGATTCGAGTAGCTTTCAAATGAGCTTCCATTATTCTTACAAAATACACCTAAAATTTATAAAAAAAAATATTATTCGAAACACAAAATTTGTTTGTGACTAAAAAAATGCGAATTCAATGAACAAAGAAAAAAAAAATGAACAAAAAAAAATTACATCCTCTGTGATTTGGGCGCCGAGGAACACGAACAAATTGATTTTTAACATTCGAAAGATAATGATCATGCTTGTTATGATTTAAATTACCAATAGGCTGAGAAGTATTATTTTTTTTTGATTTTTCAAATAAATTATTGGAATAGTAACATTTATTAGAATCACAACTTGAAATATCAACGTTGTTTAATCTAAAGATTGAATTATCTTTTGATGTAGAAAAACTTTGTTCGGATAAACTCGAATTGTTTCCAAAAATATTAAAATTATGTGTCATTTTATGAGAAGAAATTTGATTTGATTCTTTCTGATAGATACGAGTGGTTATCGAGTTATTGCTAGCGTCAAATTTTTGTACATCTCCAGGTGATTTTCCATTCATAAATATATCGTGAACGTTGTTAAAACTTGATGTAAACGAATCTGATACATTTGATTCACACGAATCTGGATAAATTGTTGATTGTCTTTCATAAATATTTTGTGCGGCAGTCTTAATCGTGTCTGTAATTCCAGTTGATTTATTGTAATCAATTTTGGAATTTGAGAAAGCGATCGATGAATTGAGGATATTTGATTTCAAAATTTTGTAAGTCAAGAAATTGAAAATACTAGCCAGATTGGTATCCATTTGATTGAAAATTGAATTCTCATCAAATCGACTCATCTTTTTATTTTTGTTATATTTGGTTCAAGATTTAAAAATTTACTAATAGATCTTAAATTAACGGATTA
>BLXL01001352.1:0-23083 GCA_023170135.1 Acarapis woodi
ATGTGATTATTATTTTTATAGTCACAAATTATGATGATACTACCAATGATAATCTAATATGTGGTTTTTAACTAACGAATTTGATGGAAATTTTATATAAAATAGTTTAACCAAGTATATTCTAATAATTTTTATGATTTAAATTTTTATGACACTAACACTTCCTGTTTCCTTGAACGTTTGTTTCTTTTTCTGTTGTTCTATGATTTTTTTTTATTTTCAAAAACAATAGTAGTTGAAAAAAATTCATTTAAAATTTGTTTTTCGATTGTGCATAAGTCACAATAGTGCTAATAGCAGATTCACGACGAGAATCACTCGTTTGAGCATTTCTAGAATTTCAAAAATACACCATTTTTAGCAAGAAAACAATAAAATTTTATTATCAAATACTAAGCGACTTTTTTCACTTGAAATTGAATTCATAAAATAGACTCCTTTTAGTTTAAAGAAAAAATAAGAAAAATTGTATTGAAATTTAAAAATCTATTTCCGAAAAAACAGCTGCAAATCGAATTGGCCTTTTTAGATTTATTCTAGAGTCTTGATAATCATGGATGTGAATGTCATTAGATGGTGGACTTTAGAGAAAAAATTTTCTAAAATTTGTTTTAAGGATAATGTATTTAGTAAAAAGATATTGAAACAATGCTTTAAATTTTTCAAGTAATAAGATGTAAAAGTATAATTAAATACTTAAAAATGGGAATGTATTCAAAAAGAATTAAGATATTACGAGAAAATAAAAAAACAATAAGCTCATCAATCATATATTTTATCTGTGATTTGCTATTTATATTTTTAAAATACTTTCTTCCATTTTACATAAAACAATGAATATTTTATAGATACACATATAGTATTTATCAATAAAAGCATTAGTTATTTTAGCCAAAAAATTTTGAACATACAGAATTGTTTTAACAGATAAAAATTTTTTTGAATTCTCTGATACAAAAAAATTGTGATTTAAAAAAAGTAATACAAAAAAAATCTAAGTGTTGGAAGTATAATTTATCATTTATTAAACTGTTTTGCTGACATCTGATCTTTGAAAGAAAAAGAAAGAACTATAGTATAGGTTCTTCAATATAAAACGTGAACTCAACATCTAATATATTATTTAATTACCTTAAATATAATTATATTTTTAGGAAATTTAAGATATTTTTACAAATTATTAAAAGTCATTAATTATTTAACGATGAATAATCTTTTGACTAATTAGCTTTTACTCGTTATAAATTTAGAAGTGTGAATTTTGAATTTATAAACAGTAATTACTCAAAAAGTAATGGCGAATAAAACTTATAATTTTATTTTTTTTTTACTTATTTGAATTTAATAATCCGGCGCAATCAAAAATTGAGTTATTCATTTTCTATAAGAAAAAAAAAAGATATCAAATCATTAAAAAATCACGTATATACTAATCATGCAGGTGTAATTTTGAATTAAAAATTTAGCAGATTTTTCAGTTTTTGAAAAATACATGCTGAATACTAGACTGTTGAAAAAAAAATCTTTGCTAAAAAATATTGAATTTTTAATATATTATAAATAAAAATTTACCTAGACAGAGGTTAAGATGTTTAATTTTGTAAATTTAGTGTTTTTTATAAAAGACTTCGAATAATTTTTGAAATTTTGAATTATCTATTCTTTTTATTGAATAAAAATTTCACTAAAATGTATATGTAACGATTTGTCTGTTTTTTACTGAACATAATTTGAAATCAAAATTTCCTTTTTTATTTAGAAAATTTTTAATGTTTAATTGTTCGTAATGCAATCATTAATAAAAGAATATTTATTGATTACTTTTGAATTTAAAATATATGTTTAATAGGCATTTTTAAATTGATGTTTATTAAATGTATAATAAATTATAACTTGCGGGTGACATTTATTTGAAAATCAAATCATTTTTTTATGAATCTTTCGAGTGAAAATCGAGTTGAAGACTTATAATTATTAAAAAATGAAAAAAAAATTCAATAGCTGTAGATAAAAGGAAATTTTTTTACGAATGAAATAATTAATAAAATAATTGGCAGACTTATTAATAGAAAATTTAATTTATTTAGTCGCGAATTCTAAAATTACAAATGTTTTTTGCTTAGAAAATGTTTTGAGAATGACCAAAATATAATTTCAACACTCAAATTGACTCTCTAATTTTTTCGTGTGAGATAAAAATTTTTGATAGTTAGTGTGCAAGTTTGAAGATTATAAAATTATGAGACACATATGTGCACAAAAAAAAATAAAGTTCAGAATCAAAATTTTGAATCAATAATGAGCTAAATTAATGTTGATTTCATTAATTTATATTTAATAATTAATGAATAAACCAAATAAGAAAAAAAAATTTAAAAAATTTATTATATAGGAAATAGTTAAACAAAAAAAAAATTTATAACCTTAATTGATTTATCATAATTTGAAAGTTGAAAGTCACTTAATTTGATGGCGGTTTTTCAGCTTACAGAAATTTTGACACGATAAAGAAAAAAGCAACTAATTTAATTAAGAATAGAATTGTTTTATTTTCATTCGCTTATATTAACTCAATTTATATATTTTTTATTGTTTTAAATTTTTTTTCTTCTTCGAAAAATCTCACACTTAGCTTTTTTTTTATTTTTTTTTTTATTTTCACAAGTCACACATTTTGAATAATATTTTCAATAAAAATTTCAAGATTAAATTTTTCACTTTAAGAATTTACTAGTCAAAATATTTGTTTTTATTATAAATGAATATAAATTGATGTAAAATGCTTCATATTCGGGCAGATAAATTTTTTTTTGATTTTCTTTCAAAACTTTTTCGGTTCAACTTATTTATGGAATGATTTTTCAATGTAAGATAGGACATTTGATCTCACAGTATTTCCTCTAATAACATACATATCAGGATAAAATAATGAGCATTTTTTTCATAAAATTTCAAATAATTTTCGATCTTAATTTATTTTATAGACTAATCTTTGGCTAATTTCATTTATTTTTCTTTTTTTTTACTACTCATTTTTTCGCTCAACTCTTATATTTCCGCCCTCCTTTTTTAATGGTGAATATTTCCGGTTACACATTTTGATTAAAAAAGACGGTTATACGACTGAAGATCTCGTGTTCAATTGGAAAGACAAAGATCCTGTACAAGTTACTAAAAACTTACATTTGCCAAGATTTACCCTCAAAGAATATTTTACAAACTATTGCACCAGCAAAACAAATACCGGTGAGTTTTATATGTGCTTCTTATTTAAATTTTCATCCATGTCAATTTAATTTTAATTTTTTCATCTTGTTTATCGATCTTCAAACTTCATAATTTTTCTTTTTAAAGGCCATTATTATATTTAAAAAAAAATAAATATTGCAAACTTTTATTTTACTTTGTCAATAATCATAGCACATAAATAAATTTTTTTTCTATTTTTTTTTTATTTTCGAATTTCAATTATAAATAAGATAATTGATTGACAACAGGCTATCTTCACATTTAAACATTAATTAACCAATTATAAATTTTTTTTCATCAAATATAATAAATTTTATGTTTTAGAATGATATAAAACTATCACTTCATCAAATTGTTGTCGAAATGAAAATCCTGATGAAACGCCGCTTGATGCTTCATTAAAATTTTACCTTTTTTTATTAGAATTTAATATTGGATGATGATGTTAGTTCATCGATATAAAATTATGAAGCCAAACAATCTTCTATGGCATCATTTCAATTTTATATAATAAAGGCTGAAATTTCATTTAGATTTATCACTAATTTTTTTTAGCAAAAATTTATGATTCATCGAATGAATTTACTCGAACTTTTCTTACAAAATTAATAAAAAAATTTTGTGAGCTTTGTAAAAAAAAATTAATTTGTCTCGATTTTGATAATTTGATAATTTTTTTATTTTAACAACTGCTTAATTTAAATGACGTTTACCTGAAAAAAAAACAATGTAGCCTAATGCATAAAATCTTTTTTTTTTTTCGTTTTTTCTATTTAAAAAAGAAAAAATTTTTTTAGAAATCTTTTGGAACAGAGATTAACTCGTAGCTGAGATAAATTCGACCTTTTTTCTTACTTTTTCACTG
The DNA here is from genome assembly GCA_023170135.1 of Acarapis woodi. Classification (NCBI taxonomy): domain Eukaryota; kingdom Metazoa; phylum Arthropoda; class Arachnida; order Trombidiformes; family Tarsonemidae; genus Acarapis; species Acarapis woodi. The sequence continues at coordinate 4,115 of BLXL01001352.1, forward strand.
ACTAAAAAATTCAGCAGCCTTTTTCTTTTCCACTTTTTGCGTTTCTGATTAGTGACTCATTTTTTTTTATTGTGAAGGCAAATGATCTTATTTGACAAAAAAAAATATTATAATATTAACATATACACATTTATTTTTGCAACAAATTAAAAGTAATACAAATCAAAATTTTGAAAATATAACACTTGTCTAAATTTAACTTTTTTTAACATTTTGTCAATTATAGTACGTCCCTATAAAAAAAAATGAACAGATATTGTTAAACAGAAATAAAAACTCTTAATTTCAATGATAATTAAAACTGTTCAAATCATTGCTTTTACAATCAAGAGTAAAATTAAGACATTTTTTCACACATAGAGTTATTCGTGTGTAAAGAAAAAATTTTTTTGTTTATTATATTTTATGATATATCATACTATTTGCATTCAATGAAATGACCTAAATTAAAATTAAATCTAATGGCTTATCGCTATTTGAATTAGTAATTTTGTATTTGCAATAAATCAAATAATAGTATTGAATTAAATATAGGCTTAAAAATATAAAAATCGAAAAAACATTTAAAAAGAAGGTAAAAAAACTCTTCTTTTTATACCTTTACAACTTGGTGCGACAAAAAATTAAAAGATAATTATTAAGTAAAAAAACTACATGGAATTTCACAAAAATGTGTTTAACATTTTCATTGCTAAATAAATATTTACTGGTTGAATATTCATGAAACTAGCTTAACTCTTTACAGGCTTGAGACTTAAAAATCTCTTTCAAAAAATATTCGTGTTTTGAATATATTGAGCTATAATTTTCCGGAATATTCTCAAATGAGATAGAGAACTTTAGTTCAAATCCATTTTATAAAATATATTTCAGATAACTATATTCTGAATGTATCTTTTTTAGAATGTTATTTTAAATAAAAATTAATGAAATACCATTTGTAATTATTTTACCTTAAATAAAAATACATTCAATCTAAATTATAACTTAATTTCATCTTAACTATTTTATTCATCCTTTTCAAACTTACCAATTCTTTTGAGGAGTTTTATTCACTTTTTTCCTCCCTGTTTGTGAATTGATAGTGATACGCATGTGATTGAGATAGATATGTCACTTAGTTTTACCTGGTGGAAAACCATTTGATTTTTGATCTAATTTATCAGAGAGAAAAGAATTGAAATGCTTTTCAAAGTTTTTGAGAAATTACTTGTTTTCTTTCATAATCATTCAAATTTTGCTTTCCAATCCTTAATGTATATTTAGTCAAATTTTAAACTCTATTTAATTAACTTTATATGGATAAATTAAAAATTTGAAAACTCAACAAGTCATCAATCAAAAGAAATTTTGAATTGAGAAAACAAAGGTATTTTAAATCTAATGATAATCAAAATCGAACGTTTCATTATGAAAGCCCACTGGTAAAATTCATTGAAAAATTGATATCTGCAATTTATTTTAAATCTTAAATTTTATTTTGAACGTAGTAAAAAAAAAACAAAAAAAATTATATTCCGCATCTGATTATTATTCAGATACTATCGCTTTGAATTTAATTTTTATACCAATTTATGAACTTAGTATGTTCATTAGAAGTGAAAACTTTTTTTTTATTTTCGTTTTGTTGACAAATTCAAACCTAACATTTATTTAACCTTAAAAGTACGATAAATAGTTTACAAAAATTCTGCAGTCAAGGTATTCATATTCATAAACTTGCTATTAAAATTTATTCATTGATAATAAATGTATTCGAAACTTCGGCAATGAGCCTTTTCGGAATCATGTCAGTCGCACCACAAACTTTAGTTATACAATTTGTTTCATTAATATCGAAAGAAAAGACTATGATTAGCTATTCGAACCATAAAATCAAAATATAGAACTATTGAAACATATTGCGAAGCATTAAAACAGAATGTGTCCAATAGAATGAAGAAGCTCACAAAGGAGTGAAAGGTGTGTGTGCATTTAAAAGATTATCATATCTTCATTTCTACAAATCATCACCTTCAGATGCATTCAGTGTCTGATAGCAATGCCAAACGAATTTTAACTAACTTCAACTGATTAATTTTTGCTGATTATTACGTTTAAGCAATTGACAACAAGTTCTATTTGATAAATAATGGCGATGAAAAAATTAATCGTGAAGCTCTAAAAAAGAAATCGTTATTCCTTCCAATTTCAAACATAGAAACGAAAAATTATATTTAGATTGAATACACAGATCTGAAATCACTAAAAACTTTTACAAGTTTCCACTTTTTTGTATTTCTTAAAACTACATTTTGTACCGAAATTTAAAGACAATAAAATCGAATTCAAAACACTGAAGAATCAGTTTTTAGCTAAATTGAAGCATGTTTTTAATAATTGAACAAAATGTTTGATATGTACTGTGATATAAAAATATATATACTCATTTACCGAAAACATATCCAGAGTATATAAAATATGCTTCAGAAGTGATTTCGCAAATATATTTCGTATAACTATATTCAAAACACAATTTTTTTTTGATTGGCATATAAATCAATTTATTTTATTTCATGATACAAATAAAATCTATTCAAATTACACGTATATTCGATAATTTATACGGATTTCAACTAAATATCAACAGATAAAAAAAAAAAAACTCTACTTTTTCAAATTAAGAAAGAAAAGTTCTTTGCAGATTTTAATTTTTTACTGTCAGAAAAAATTATTCATGGGTTTCATAGGTTTTTTTGTCTATTTTTCAATCTTATTTTTATTTGCTTATTAACCTGAGAAAAATTTTTTTAGATTCTCCATCTAAAAATTATATGAAAATCTTTATATTTTATCGACATTTGTATAAAAATTTTCATTTTGTTTTGTGGTAAAATCCATATATTGATTGCAGAGAATTTTTTTCGCTTGAACGAAAAATTGGCTGATATATTTTGTGGAAATGACTAATATCAGATAGGGAGACCATCTAGAAAATTACTGAATATTTTTTCAACTTATAAAATAAAAAAGTATTAAATTTAAAATTTTCAATACCTTTTCACGCATCATTGTCATCCTTATTATTTCAGATAAATATTGTTTGCATTTTATGTTTACTTTTTTGCTAAACTGAAAAATACTCTACATAATCTGATTTAGAAATATTAATCATAAACTATTCTGTTTATTTTTTTCTTTATGATTAGTTTAATTGTATAATCAAATTTCGATGTATTGAATTGGAAAATAAGTTTTAAAATTATCAAAAGTAGTTTTGTTGTCATACAAAAGTAAATAATCAATAAAAATTACCTATATCTCACAGAATTTTTTCATACATTATAGTATAATTTATTTATTATTTAAAATTTTCTAATAACCCCATCCAAATTAATTCATGTATCATCAAAATTAATGTCATTATTTTTTTGTCCAATTAATTAATTTAGACAAAATCTAAAAAATTTATCAGCATTTACGATTTTATGATTGAGTATCAAACTAATGTGCTTTTATTTGATTCTATTGAATAAACTAACATAAGTTGTTACTAAAATAATCAACAGAAATTTTCAGATTTTTTTCATTTTTATATGATATGGATTTTAAGTGTCGCCAAATATTATTTAATTAATTTTTGAGCAAAATATTCTAGTGGCAATAACTTTGAAAATGACTTGATAGTTTCGAATTCACTTGAACCTGAACCACTATATAGAAAATACCTTTTAATCAACTATTGAGTTATTTTAATTACATTCGAACAATATAGATTAACTTTTTTTATAATAAAAAATATTTTTTTCAACGACGAACGAGGATTTAGCTAAATAACAATGTCAATACTAAAATTTTAATTAAATTTTTGTTTGTACATGTAACATTTAAATAAGCGCGAGTAGCAGTTTCAAATATAAAAGAATTTATGTTTTCTTTGTTTTAATTTTTATAATGAAAATATTGTGAAAAAGAATATAGTTTTTAATTTATAATTTTAAATATTAAACGAAATCATAAGCATATTTTTTGATAATTATATGAAATAGATATTATTATTATAAAATTTATTTCAATCTATAATTAAATCAAATCATTGTCTATAAGAAAAAGTTTCTACCCTTTTATTGAGCAATATAAATTTTATGTATTACAAAATATATATCTGTGATTTCATCTTAAAATTATTCCTATCATTCTATATCTCTTTGAACCATTTAGTTATAGTTATAAAAAGTGATTATATCGATCTTTATCTTGGATATTTTTGCTATAAAAATGACTAACATGAGGGTTTCTGGTAATATAAGTATATCCACAAATTATGTTATGCGAATATGTCAAAATAATTATCATCGATTATTATTTGTTAACCATTTTTTGACAATGACATTTATAAAACTTTATCTATTTAATTCTTGTTTTTTTGATAAATCAATTTTCGAAATAATTCGAGAAATGAATTATTCAGCATTCCATATTCAGTTCGAAGAGATAAATAATCTATTTTTTTTATCTTTCACTTAATTCATGCATATTGAAAAAGTATTATTTTAGATATTCTTCAATTTGTATAGATTTTAACATAAATAAATTTAGTAAAAAAGAAATTTGATTTAATAAGCAAAAAAAAAAAAAAAATATTCTATAAAATACATATGCAATATATCTGTAAATGTGCATCTTTGACAATTATTAAATAATATTCAAATTTTAAATATCATATATATAAATATATGAAAAAATACAGACATTTAATGAAATTAAATGCAAAAAAACTTATCAGAATAGACGCATCTGAAGAGTTTTATTTGGGGAAGAATAAATTCAATTAAATGGATTTAATTAGAGATGAATTCAGACTTTATCATCTTTTTAAATAATGAATTTGGAAGTTATATTTTATTTTTACAGATTCTTATGGAATTTGAGCATCAAAATCATTTTGATATTTGATTGGCGAAATATCAAATCTGATGATATTTGTTTTTTTATTTAAATTGCTAGTAATAGTTAAAAACTATGTCTTATTATAGATTGTTATGTATTAAAAATTGAAATTGCCAAATATTTGATCTAATTTTTTAATTAAACGTTCTCTTAAATATACAATCGTTTTTTGATCAAGATAAATTTTATTTTTTAGCCTCAAATTGACTAATAAATCAATTTTGTCAAAATCCTAAATAATAATAAATTTCAAAAAATTTTTTCTTCATTTTTAGAAAATATTGGAATTTTCTTTATGATTTGCTTTTCTTATCATAACTCACATAATTGTTAGTGTGAGTTAAAGAAGCAAATGTATGTTTCAATTAAAATGCTTAATGAATTGATTGAATGATAACCTTTACATGGCTGATTACATTAAACGTATTAAATAATATTCTAATAATTTATTTACTTTGCAGAGCAAAATTCAGAAAATTAATTATCTATTCATAGTATTTTAACAGAAATTAATAAAGCAGTGTTGTGAAAAATTAGATTTTGTATTGTACAACTTATTCATCAAAAACTGCTAGCTTTTTTTAGAAACGAATACTAGGTAAAAAAAAACTTTTTAAATGATTTTTAACTTGTCTTTTATTTATTATTATTATTATTATCATGATTTTTGATTATATATACTTTAAACTGATTTACTTTATAAAATGAAATCTATATATGATTTCTGTAAAATAATTTAGATAAATTTGATTTTTTTTTCAATATAAAATTACTCCAGCAATTTTTTTTGTTCATTTATTTTTTAAAATTTGTCCATCAATTGTTTGCTTAAAAAATCACATTTCACAAGTTCTGTCGAATTGACAACAATCTCTGTTATTGCATATTATATTGAGAAATTTTCTAATTTTGTGCTATAACAGATTCCTTATTCAGAAAAAAAAAGAAAAAAATTGCTGGCAGCGTAAACTATATTTTTAATATTTATCGAAAAAAAAAGTCAAAACCATTCGAAGTTGACACTTCTAATCACACATTGTTTTTCAAAATACCAATGCCACAATAAAAAAATTACATACACTTGACGCTGTTATGGAAAATCTTTAGCTTTTTATCTGATTATAATTATTGTTAGGTACTATTGATCTTCATCTTTCTTTTGTTGAATTCAATTTTCTAGCACCATAATGTCAAATTTTATCATTCACTTGATCGATATTGACCACTTTTCTGATTTTCAAAAAATAATTTTATTTTTTAGCTCTTGCAGGAAACTCTCACAATTTTTATTTATCTTTTTTTTTTCACCTTCTTTTAATTTTTTCCAGACCTGTAATTAATTTTATTTAATTTATTGAAATTGGTGAAAAAAAAGACAACCTTCATTTCTAAATTTCTTAAATAGTCTCTCACATAACATCTCTTCTTTTCATGACACAGGGGAGTACAGTTGTATTAATGTTGATTTAATTTTCAAACGAGAATTCTCTTATTATCTTATTCAAATCTACATTCCTTGTTCCATGTTGGTCATCGTTTCATGGGTCAGTTTTTGGCTTGATCCAAATGCTATTCCAGCTAGAGTTTCTCTAGGAGTTACAACACTGCTTACTATGGCCACACAAATTTCAGGTATGAATGTATTGTTTATTATATCGAATTATCATAAAATATATAAATTATAATTTATTGATTTTTTTTTCAAACATTTAATTGATAAACTTTATTTGTCAATGAAAAACTTGTGTTTCTATTGAGTAAATTAATAGAAATAGTTTTTTTCGCATTAAAATAAACTTAAAGTTTGAACCTCTCAAAATAGGAAATTGGTAAGAAATGAAAAAAGGAAAAAGTATCCTTATTCAATTAAAGGATATAAAATATATTTTATAAAAAAATAAATACACAACATATGTAAAAGTATTTTATATAATTTCTTTATAAAAAATATCAGATAAAATTTTTTTTTTCATCAAAATTTTATATTAAAGAAAAGTATTTTTTTTACAATTCTATTATTTCCATTTCGCTAAAAACAATTTCATGTTTATGTGATATAATTCACAAGGTAAAGTGAGATGAAATTTTCTTTTTTAAATTTACTTATTTTCTCACAATGTTAAAAATGATAAAAAAGTGATTAAATAAAATTGAATGATTGTTTTGAAAAATTTCGGTTTTATCGATTCGAAAATTATATATATATCGCAAAATTTAAAAATTTTTACGATAAACGCTTATTTCATATTTATTCCTATTTTCTGTCTGATAATCTTTGAGTGTAAAACACAAAATTGATTAATTTTTTTATTCAAAATTATTGCAGGTATTAATGCTAGTCTGCCACCAGTGTCATACACAAAGGTAAAAATTAAATGATAAAACCAATTGCGAAATAGTTAATTTCAATCAACATTAAATTTTATTTTTCATAATGAATCAGGCTATCGATGTTTGGACTGGGATGTGTCTTACATTTGTATTTGGAGCTTTACTTGAGTTTGCTCTTGTTAACTACGCTAGTCGAAATTTCGCTAGGGAAATCGCGAGAGAACGTCAAAAAAAGATTGCTCATCAAGTGACTCATGCTTCAAGAAAAGTTGGTGACACAGAACCATCGATTCCGCCGAATTCGAATTTCGATCATTCGGATTTAAATTCATCTTTAACTTGTCAAAATTCTAATATTAATTATAATCTAGGTCCGAATCACCCATTGCCACAATTAATGAATGATCCCAACAACATAAGTGTATCGTTTACGAAGGTAAAGAAAATTTTACCTTTCATTTTATGTCAATTTTTTTAATTAAAAATTCAAAAAATTTACTCTTAACACATTTAGCAATGGTAAATGTTTAACTATAATTTGTCTTTAAATTAAATATTTATGGTGCTTTTTCCGAAGATATTACTCTAATTACTACTCTAATCAAAAATAGTCTTATTCGATTAAAAAGCACTACAATTTAATTTTTGTTAATTTGAAATTTGATTCATATATTCAGTATTCAAAGAAATTCGTACTTTCTTTTTTCTCATTTGAAATTAAAACAATTTTTTTACCTATTAAAACTTTGAATTATTCAAACACGTCAAACTGTGATTTTCTAAAATAATATTTAAAACAATTTTTTGATCAATGGAAGCACAATTTGAATTATTTTTTTATTAATTATTTTAAATTGTTTTTTGCTCAAATTATCAGCAATTTCTTCATTTTTTCTGCACTTATACTTTTTTTTAATTTTCTATATTTTTTTATTTTTTCTTTCATATTATTCCAATTTTTTCAGAAATTTTAAATAATTTATTTCATATTTCTTTTCAACTCCAAATTTAACAAAGATAAGCATAAAAGTGATCTTAAAAATCGTAAATTTTTTTAAAATATAAAATTCAATAATATTATCATTTTAATTATTATTAAGATAGCATTCAAAATTAGTGTAAAAATATTTTTTGTTCATCAAAATAGTCTTACCATAAAATTTTTTTTTTGAAAACACAGATGATTAGATTAGTTATTTAGGTATTATTTTGGGACTAAGCATCTTATCAGAATAACTAATTTTATCAGAAAAAAAGCTAGTCGAGTGTAACCATAATGCATGAAAAAATCAGTACATTAAAAATTAGATCAATTATTTTTTGTTTCAAATTTTACGCCTTTGAATTTAAATTATACAAAATATGTAAATTACAAGTTTATGATAAAAAATTTTGGTTTAATGTTTTAGTGCTAAATTGAACTTTTTACCCTTGTAGTTTAATTATCTTTTTTTAAAGAGTTTTTTTCCAAACAACCATGGATCATTACTCTGTTAAATAAATGCATCAAAATGAGATCTACTCTGATTCAAAATCTAATCTATTATCAACTGAAAATATATATTAATAAAGTAAAATATTGCCAAAATAAGCTAGATAAACTTCTTTTGAATTATGTTTTCGAAATTTCTACTTTTCAAATTATCGTCAATTTAATGTTCAAGCCCACCATTTGATTATAATGTAAAATCGATTAAAATTTTTTTTTACAATTCTTTTCGTTTATAATCCATTCTAAAATTTAGAACTCAATATTTTTCTTACGTGAATTTTTTATCGTAAACTTTCTAAAAAAATATTCTGTTTTTATTTTATGTTTTACTAATACATATCAGTTATGCAATTTATTTATGTATAAATCTCAAAGAAAATTAAAGCCAAAAGTCTAAATTTAGATTTAATGATTGAAATTTCAAAAAAAATTTTTTGCCTTTCGATCTAAAAAATCTAAATTAAACCAAAAATTATAAAAAAAATGCTTATCGTGAAAACACTTCATGTCAAATTACATTTTATTATATTATATTTAACGGTTACGTTTAAAAATTAACATATATAGACCCCAATTGATAAATCTAATAAGTTTTTTATTAGACTACTTTGCTCATCAAGTTTTAAAAATAACTTGAGAAAAAAGGTGAAAAAAATGATAAAGCATTTTGTAATAATTACAACATATATTAAATTTTATTTAATGATAATCATAATTCTTATATTTTGTTTTTGCCTATTAGATTTAAAATCATTAAGTGTTGTTAAAGTTTATATGAGTATTCAATCAGTAATACTTTCATTATGAATTTTTCGAAAATTTAAAACTTCTTGAATATTTCTTTATAATTCGATTAAAAATAACATTTACCTTGAAAAAATGTTGATAAAAATTCCTACATATTAAAACTTATAGATAAATTTTTTTTTGTACAAGATAGCACTTAAGATAAAATTAATCGATTTTCTCAATCTCTCAAACCTTCATTCAATATTGATTAGACAACTTTCTATTACAATAAGCCTTTTAAAAGCTTTTACTAAATAGTTCTGGATTATCAAACAATATTAATATTTTCAAACCATCTTTGGGGCATCATTTTGTATACCTAAATTATTAAATTGTTTACCTGATTTTATCTAATACAGTACCGAAAATGTTCCTCTTTATTAGCTAATTGCTATATATTAAATAATTGAAAACTGTTCAAATAAAGAAATTTTTTATAAATTTACTGTCGCCTTTATTAGGACAAGTGATGTTGTTTTTGAAGCATTAAAATTTGATGTTGGGTAGTAAAATAAGTTTAGATTATGTATTTCGAATCACAAAATGAACCAATGTATTTCAAAACCATCATTTTATTATGTTAAAATAAGTTATTTTTAAATATTTTATTATAATTTCGGAAATAGAATATTATGGAACTAGGCTAGAATATCAATTAATTTTAACATTTAAATTCGAAAATTCACATTCGAAATTTGTAATTTTAGCGCTTCTGATTTTTTTTTGCCTTAAGCTAAACTAGACGTCGCCCTGTGGTTCTTTGGTTTAAAAAAAAAAAATTAAATTTATAGATGTAAATCAATATACATTTTATGAGGTTATAGATGAGAAATAAGATATATTAAAACTCCAAGTGCTTAATTTAATTAGCCGATAATTTATATCTTATAAATTTGAAAATTTGCTTGACATATATATGATAAACATGATAATCAATTTTTGAATTTGACTCAAAATTAATTCATTTTTGAAATTTTTTATATGAAAAAATTTTGGTTTCCTTGCAACAGTATTTCAATTTATAAGATTGACTATAAAAATGATGTCGATGATAAATATTGATTTCAAGACGTCAATTAGAAAAGCTCAGTGAAAAAAAAAATCAATTTTATGAGAAATTATAAAGAGCGTCTCATGTTTTTTATAACAATTTTTTTTAAGTTTTTCTTTCAATTTTTATAGAGTAATTAATTAGCTGAATCTTTTATAATCACCATTATCTTCTAAAAGTTTCTTATTTGATTATACTTTACTTATTCATGCATTACCAATACCCAATCAGTTTCACTAATTAGGCAATCGCAAAAGATGCAATTTGTCATTGCTGTCCAAGCATTAACAATTTTTATTTTTTAAAGATTTTATTCATTCGACAGATACAGGATTTAATATAAACTAATACTTTTTTTCTCATCTTGCTACATGCGCTTCATTAACAATCTCGTTTATTCAAATTTCCAATATCATCCTTGATTTTGCCGTCTTTTAATCAAACAACTATGTCAAAAAAAAATAATGAAAAAAATCATTTAAAACTTAAATTCGAATATTTTTTTGATCAACTCAATTTTTAACCACTTTGAATTTGGCAAACAAATGATTTCTAAAATCAAAAAAATTACAAAAAATTAATTAAATATTCAAATATGTACTTTTCATAAAAAATAATCTTGAATTTGCTTGACAATTATTACATATTTATAATATTTTTCATTGAAAAACAATTTATCAAATCATTTTTATGATCTTTTTAACATTAATGACAATTGTTTTACTTGACAAAATAATTTATTCGAATGTAATATCCCATCATTTTTTGTAATCACTCAATGGTATATCTGGTTCGTAATGCAACGAAAAATCAAAAAAAAAAATCAAAAATCCTTTAAAATTTCGAAAACATTCAGCAACGACCATTGGTCAATCAATTAGAAGAATTGGCTGAAAGATTGAAAAATTGTGAAATTCATTCTGAACCACATCAGCCTAATTTTGTCAGACGCTGGCTCAATCGATTTCCAAATAAAAGTAAACGGATTGATGTAATATCGAGAATCATGTTTCCGTTTTTGTTCGTAGTTTTCAATTTTTTCTACTGGTTTACCTATATGTTCCGAGACAATATGGAAGAATTCAGAAAATAAAAGTTGATTTATACTTGAAAAATTTTATAAATTTTAAAGTCTTATAAATTTTATTAGAAAATGTAAATAAATTTATTAGAGATTAAGACAACTTGTAAATTTAGCATACACACAATAAGCTATCAAAAAAAAAATTTATTAACAACTAAAAATGTCTTTAATGTAATTTTTCAAAAATACATTACTTCATTATTTATTCATATTTATAAAGAGATTTTCTAATTAACTTCCATCAGAAATTGCACAAACGTAATATATATTTCCATGATTTCGTGTATACTTACACCATAATTTTAATTTAAATTCTTTTATATTATGTAAACACAACAGATATCGAAAATTTACCAGCTTAAATTTATCTTCAGCTAACAGACCTCAATGGTTAAAAAAAATTTTATTGCCTATCCTTCCGTTTTTCCAGTAAAAAATATGGTATTAGACAAAAAAATTAGCTTTTTCTTTGTTGAAACTCTAATTATAAAAACTTTCTTTTTAAAAGTTAACATTAGAAAATAATTAAAAATGTCATAAGCTAAGCAAAAGAGATTGCGATAATACCGTTAAGATTTTTTAATATTTGTTTCTAAATGATTAGATTCTTGTAATACGATTCGACTTAGAAATTCAGAATACAAAAGTCATGAAATATTGCTGACACACTAATTGACAAAACAAAAGTAATTCTGTTTGAGATATTCACATTATTTTCCCAAAGGGCGATCCTTTTTTTTTTTGTTTTCGATGAAGATATTTGAAGAAAGTTTTGTAACTCATTTTGATTGCCATTTTAGTCAATGAATGTTTATATTAAGTCTAACTGAAATTTTAAACTCTGTGAAGAAAAAATTCACATCATCAACAAACAAATATTATTAATTAAGATTTTATTTTTATTGTTTATTTAATAGCTTTGTTTGGGGGTCGTGTTCTATAGTAATTATCTTTTATTTTTCTTGTTAAAATAAGATGAAAAATCAAAAAATAGAAGGCATTAAAAATAATGTATCCACCCAAATAACGAGAAAATCTAACTCTTACAAACTATTACTGTTCAAAATACTAATATACTAATAATGTTCTACCCTATAAATTCTTCAAAAAATCAATATTATCGACCTTTTGAGATTGTACTAAATTTTTTTTTTTCTCTCTCCCTCTCTCTCTCCATCTAACTATCACTTAATATTGATTTTTATTTTTCCATGGTCAGATATTTTTTAGATTTTTTTGTTCATTATTTTTTTTTCAGAAAGTATAACAAAAAACAACATTTATATACAATTTATCAACTCTTTATTCACATTAATTCAATTTCTATTTACAATGACAGAAACCATGAAATCTAATTGTTTTTTTATTCGATATGAAAGTTAAAATTGTCTTTAAAAAACAAATAAATTTAAATTGATTGATGGTACATTGTCAAGTGTGATTTTCATTAATCTTACTTCAAAGAAAGTGTCGGTCAAGCATAATTGAAAATGCTTAACATAAATAGTAAAATTTTGCAAACCAATAAATTGATATCGAATAGTGAAAAACTTGAATAAATTCAAATAGAATACCTTTGAGTATATACACAAACCGCAAATTGATATATTGATAATCAAAAAAAGTGAAATTACATTTTTGATGCAAAGAACAAAAAAAGTGTAACAAAAAAATTCCTTGAATGAATTGAAAAATAGATAAAAATTATATAAATTAGCAAACGGAGAGAAGAGAGAGAGAAATTGCAAATTCATAAAAATTGTAATCAAATTCTTCAATTTTTAATTCAATTATTTCGAGTCTTTTTTATTCAATTTTTGAAAGTTTCTCTTGTTTTGTAAATAGAATATAATTTTTTGTCTTCATTGTATTCATTTTACACTGTTACTAAATCTAAGTAGCAAAACCTGCAATCTACAAATACATTGTTTTCAATTACCCAATTAAATATATATCGATGTTTATTTAGCATGTTCTGATTTTCAGAGAATCAAAATATATTATTATACAAATTGTTTTTATAATTTAATGTTTTTTTTTTTTTGTACATTTTTCAGATCGCACATTCAGCTCAACTCAATTAATTTTCAAGAAAATCATCAACAAACAGATTAAGTCATTAAATTATATCGAGACTCCATAAATTTAAATTTTTTTATAAAATTTTCTGTCTATTACTCCTTAAATCTAATGATTTAAGACTGTCATGCTTTTTTATGTTCTAAATGAATAAATTTTTATTAATAATAAATTATATTGCTTAAAAAAATCATTTTCAAATGTTTTTGGTTTTTTTTTTTTCATATTTTCATTCATTCAAACTTTATATTGTTTTAAAATTTTATCAATTTACATTTATAAATAAATTTTTTCCAATAAATCATCAAATTTTTTGATTAATAAAAATCATATTTAATTTAGTGTATGAATTTTATTGATGAATTTTATGTTGAAATTATATTTAATGTGAAGTATTTATTTAATGAATCGTTTTGTACGATTGAATGGATTGATCTGAAAATTAGCCCAAGAAATAAATTACATTTTAAATGTTTGTTTTCGTGGTGGGAATTAAATATGATAATATTTTTTCAGATTATTTTATTTTCAAATTTATTTTATGAAACTCAAAATTTTTCAAAATCTTTAAATAAATTGAAGCGATTATAATATTCCCATTCTTTCTTCTCTAGGCCTTTATGAATCGATTTTATAATATTTTGAAAATTTTTTGAAGATTTATAAATGCACTACAATATTGTCGTTATCTAAATTTTTAAAAATCGATTCTGAAAACTAATAAATTTTTGCTTCAAAAGATATGTACTTTAAGTTTCGAAATTTTATTTTCAAACTGGCCTGTTTTTTTTCTAAATGTCGGTTTGTTTTTAAGCCTAAAATAAATTTTTAATTTCCTGTCAATAATTTTTTTTATATAATATATCTTAAGCAGACAATCACATTACAAAAAAAATTCATGTAATCTAAAACGTTATTTTCAAACATCAATTTCAAATGTACATAAAATATATAGAATGAATTATTAAAAACAAATTACCATATTTAATATGAAACTTACTATTAAATTTGATAATTCGGTAATTCTTGGTAAATTTTTTGCTTGAGATATCTATATAAATGTGTAATGAATAGAGAAATAAAAAATTAGACATTAAAAAATTTCAAAATTCTACGATAAAGAGTTGATTAATCTTAGTTTAAAAAATATTCACAAAAGGATGAGAATTTAATGATAAAAACGATTAAAAATAATTTGAAAGTTAGTAATTAATTAAGATGCAACACACAAATATCATTTTCAAAAAGTGTGAAATTATAACTTCGATCGCTAGAAGAATAATTTCTCATTATTAAAAATCAACATTATTTTTTTAAATCAATTGCTCTTATTATAATAATTTTATTAATCAGAAAACAGATTTGAAGAAGAATATATCGAATGAATAATTTGTTGAAAAGAAAATTTAAATTCATAACAATGAATTGTCATTAGGTTTTTTGCTCTAAAAGCTTAACAGCTTATCAAACTACTACTGTATCAAATAGCTAAATATTTTTTATAACCTAAAAGCTATTTAATTTGCACAAGAGTTTTTCTTTGTTTAATGTGGTCTAAATATTTTTAGATTTAAATAAAAAAAAAATTATCAACTTGATTGTACATTTTAAATTTAGGTAATAGAAAGTATCAATCAAATAATGATCCAATTTTAATTTTGATAATGTTGAAGGTGTTTCGAAACAATCGTAATAGTATAAATAAAATCATAAATTATAATTAGCGATGTAAATTGAAGTAAATTATTGTTTATGACACATAGTATTATATCAAGACTTAAAACAAATCACTAACATTATGATTACTATCATATTGATTTTAATTTATTTATTAAGTAATATAATTAGCGATGTATACATACAAAATATTAATTTTAAAAAAAGAAAATTCAAATACAATGTGTCACAGAAGTGCATGAATCTGAGTATTGAATCAACTGAAAGCAAAATAAAGAAATTTACAAATTGATTTTACGAGATTTTAAACTGCAATAAACTAAATTATTAATCGAAATAACGAGGGTAAATTTTGAAATGAGCCTCGCTGCTAACTTGTCCAATCGTATTATTTTATAGCAAAAAAATTTTGCAAAAAATAAACTTACAATAGTCGAAATAATTCCTTTTTTTTCATTATCGTTTCCGATTACCACCATTATTTTCACAAACAGTAGATTTTTGTGAGCTTGCAAGAATATTAAAAGCAAGCGATTTAGTGAGCGTTATTAAGAATCCTGAAATAATCAACAAGACCCATCTTTAACAATAATCAATCTTTTAAAGAAGCCATTAGCGTTAAATTTATAAATGTTCGAAGCTACAGAAATTCAAAATAGAAAAAATTGAACAAGTTTGATGTTCAAAGATGACATTAGATCATAAAATAAGACCTATATCTTTTATTCTTCTGAGTTATGAATTATTATGGTAAGTGGAATCCGTAACTAATTCTGAAATCCGTAACTGGTGAATCAAGATTTAAAACGCCAATTATGAAATTCTCAAGAAAAAAATACTTTCAATTTATTTTGTAAATAATGATAAGCTTAAGGATGTGCCTATTTTAGACCATTGAATAGAAATCTTGAAATGATATTCATTCAATGAATAATATGAAATAAGTAACAAAAACAATTGAAAGATTAGATACTTCAACGATCAAATATTTGATTTACGTATCGTTACTTTTAAAAATTTGTATGATTAAAACATATTTTATATTTTATTCACATCTATCATTAAATTCAATTCAATTTGTTTACTAAAATTTTTCAAATTTTTTTTATTTGAGTATCGATTTCTTAGTTACGTTTAATTCTTATTTTTTCTTTTAATTTTTTCTATAAAACTCCAATCTAACTTTATTCTTTACTTCATCTTTTGATTCTAATTAGATATATTTTCCTCACAGGTACTTTGTAACCTAAAATAACAGCATTTTAATTTTGATTTCTCATGCGACTTTTATCCTTTAAATAAAAAATTATAATACAATATTTCAGCAAAAACATTTTGATTAATTTTATAATCATGTATGTTTTAAGGATATTTAATTTTTTTGTCTAAGTTCATGGTTTATGAATCTAGTGTTTATTCAAGATTAGGTGCTTTTACCTGACATCTTTAATCATATAAGGTTTAGTTATATAATAAATTAGCCGTTAAAAATCGTATTTCTATATGAAAAATTATGTATGAGAATAATTTGGCAATTCAGTCATATCTGCCGTTTTTTTAAATTATATTCATATTTGTTGTGTTTTATTGTATGCTTTGTTTATTTAACTTGATTATTTGTCAGCAGATTAAAAAAAATTTAGTACTTAAAATAAGAAACTCACTTACCATGAAATCATCTTTCTTCATATGTTTGTTCACGAAAAAAGTCATCACATTTTATTCAAGATAAAATTAATATTTTGATCTATATATTGTTTTAAATTTTTTTTTGTAAAAATGCCTAGATTTATCACTGAATAAAATCATCGATATTTATTTCAATTTATTTATTGCTGACATCATTGGAATTCGAAAGATTAAATTTCGAAATTTCTAAACAGATAATAGTTATTAAATTTATTCGAATAAAGTTTGCCTAAACAATTCAATTTTATAGAATTTTTATACTTATTTATATAAATCTATTCTTAAATAATTAATTTTTTGTAAAATACATTAAAATTCATTCATTATCGAGAAATTTTACTTCAAGTTTTAAACATCTTTGAAAAATTGTTCTAATTTTACATTATATTTTGATGGTCATTATATAAAAATTTTTTATTTAAATTTCAATGCGTATATTTTGAATTTGATACATATTCGAAATATGTGAACAAAATATTTATGTTAATGAATTTCTGGTTCATAATGTCATGAATTAGTTTCGAAATGATTCTTCGTGATAAATAAAAATAGCAAAGCAATTACAAAAAGATGAGAATACAAATCTTCAAAAAAATTTGAATATTTTCATTAATTTATTTATCACATTTTTCAAGAAAATGATTTCCAAGAACTTGTTTTTATATTTACATATGATCCTATCAAACAACCTCAATATTATCAAGAAATTTTCTTGTTGAATCAATAGTTGAAAAAAAAAAATGATTGGCTGCTTGTGTAATCAAAAAAAAAAAATTATAATTTTTTGAAATTCTTGATGTCAATATTACGATGCTTAATTTTTCTTAATCAGTTCTTCGATTTCAAGATCTATAATTTAAAACATGAAAAATCCTTCGAACCAAAAATAACAGCATTTTCTTTATTCCAATATTTTCTTTTCGCTTTACAAAGTTTATTCAAAAAAATAAACATTGATCCTCAAACTAAATTTATTATGAAAACTGTTTATTTATTTACTGTTTAATACCAAGTGATTGTTATTTTGATATTTCATAAAAGATGACATCAAGAAATTTACTCGAAATTCTATATACAGAATACTATAAGTGTAATCGTCGAAATTTATTTAAAAATTATTTGCTCAAAAAAATAGCACTTTTTTAATTTGATTATGTCAGAAACTAAAGCACAAAATTGGCAAAATATATACAAAAAAAATTAAGCTCTTTTTCTATTACTTTTAAAAGAGTTTGAATAATTTTAATAGGCACATTTTACGAAGCAGTTAGTATTTTAGGGTAGGATTTTTTAAACTCTAAAAAAATCGTTTTATACGTGAAGAGAAATAATGAAGTTCTTGTTTTTTTTAAATTTAAAATATTTCATTTTTCAATTAGAGTAGTGGTATTGAAAATATCAATAGTCTATCGAAAGTCAAATTGTAAATTTATTCATTTTTTTCTGTTCTTTTGCTAAAAATTATGTTCTAATTAAATAATTTATAAATTAATTCCAAATGACTTGTGATTATTATTAGAAAGCTATTTCCGTTTTAATTTGAATAGAATCACGATGAGTTTTTAGCAATAATGAATCACATGAATAGTTTTTAAAATTTAGATTTTTTAAAAAAATATTTAAAATATTCTTAATATTGAAAATGTTTGAAAAAAAAAATGGCTAACTTCAAGATAATCTCTTTTAATAAACTAGAAATGCATTAAATTTAAAAATATACAAATAGCATAAAAATTTCGAATTCAATTTATAAAGAAAAATTGAAATTTATATTTTTTAAATTTTATTTAAGAAAAATTAAAAGCAAAGACAAAAAAAAAAAAAAAAAAAAAAAAAAAAAAAAAAAAA